>JAVYIG010009283.1:0-79834 GCA_035222895.1 Strongylocentrotus droebachiensis | reverse complement strand
ATCAGCTCGACCACCACCATCACCACCAACATCATCATCATCATCATCACCACCATCATCATCACGATCATCATCACCACCTCCACAACTATCAAAACCAACATCAAATCATCATCATCATCATCATCATCATCACCACAATCACCACCACCACCACCACCATCAACATCACCACCACCACCATCATCTCCTTTACCACCATCACCACCAACATCATCATCATCATCATCATTATCATAATCACCACCATCATCATCACGATCATTATCACCACCTCCACAACTATCAAAACCAACATCATTATCATCATCATCATCACCACAACCACCACCACCACCACCATCACCATCATTCATCATCATCACCACCACTACCACCACCATTCATCATCATCATCATCATCATCACCACCCCCTTTTTCATCATCACCACCCCCTTTTTCATCACCACCATCATCATCACCATCACCACCATCTTCATCACGATTATCATCGCCACCTCCACCACTATCAAAACCAACATCATTATCATCATCATCATCATCACCACAACCACCACCACCACCACCACCACCATCAACTCACCACCACCACCATCATCACCACCATCATCATCACCTCCACCACTATCAAAACCAACATCATTATCACCACCACCACCATCATCATCACCACCACCATCTCCACCACCACCAGCATTCATCATCACCACCATAACACCACCATCATCATCATCATCATCACCACCACCACCATCATCATCATCACCATCATCATCCATCACCATCATCATCACCACCACCATCTCCACCACCACCAGCATTCATCATCACCACCATAACACCACACCATCATCATCATCATCATCATCACCACCACCACCATCATCATCATCACCACCATCACCACCATCATCACCACCACCTTTTTCATTACCACCATCATCATCATCTTCAACATCACCATCAATATAGGAACAAGAAAGACAGTAAAGAACAAACCGATAGGCAAACACAAAAGTATTTTCTTAAAAAGATCCCGGTATACCAATATATTTCATCATCATCAATACATGAAACAGTAATACATCTAACATATTTTATGTACAATATGAAAAAGTGATATTTCTATTTGAAAATTACAGTAGCAAATACATATCAAGCACGTACCAATTAAGTACTGGGAAATATAATACAATGAGACATTATTAGAAAATGGTTGACATTATTTTTGCTTTTTTTACAGCATACATTATATCATATCATTACAAGTATGAAGTTACTTAAGTCAAGATTTTTCTGTAAGCTGCAAAAGTGCATTTCACTCAAAGTTTTTTGCTACTGTATAGTCAAACATTCCAACAGGCCAGTACCTTCCAAATGATTAAAGCTTGCATCTATAGTACTTTGAAAATTAATATCTTGATGATAACATATGTTATTGCCTATTAAACTTTATTTTCTTCGATTCAAATTAGTTTATTGGTGTTGTAGATATATCAAATGTCTCTTTTAGGACAAACTGTAGAATACTGATCTGTTTATGTTTCTCTAAAATGTTTCGTACATAAAACCACACACATGTCCATATCCAGTTAACAACTAACTTATTCATACCCTTACCAAATTTCGTAATTTTAGAAGTATGTGAATACCGTTTCTTGATAATGTGACAAATTCAATCTTATATCTGAGAGTACATGTATTTAACAAAAACCCTGATTTAACCAGTCTACCTTTCATTCTTGAGTTACAAAAATACACACAGTAAGAAAATATCAAATTTTGTAAGGGCCGGGGTATGAATAATCAAATTATTAACTGTATATATCAAACACAACCCTGTAATTAATGCATATTTAAGTAGGTCAGGCGTGAAATAAATGCCTTTAATTGGAAGCGAAAGATACATAGATATAATAAGTAGTGACAAGACGATTACAAGTTGGCCTTTGCCTGCAATAGGGCTGTAACAGCCACCCATGACTGGAGGCAGTAACAGCCTTACGGCGGGCAAATACAATGAATGTGCAAAGTTTCTTCCTACTAAAGAATACTGGACTTGTATGTTAATACCGTGAAGGTAAAAAAAGATCAAGAAATAAGCCGTGAATGAGTCAAAACGAACATCTAATCGTCGTTAGAACAGCTGTACCTCCCAGAAGAGGTGATATTGATAGATATACTGTAAACGCTGTTATTTTTATTGATTAATTTTTCGCGCTGAGCGACCCCAAAACATATTCGCAGGTTCTTAAATTTGTGTTGCAAGCAATTCAGCTCGTTCAAAACACGCATAAGAAGTCATGCTTATATATTTGCGGTTTTAATATTCACGGACACTGACTTTAGCACGAAATCAGCGAAATTACCAGGTTTACAGTGGATTGATATATGTAGTATGTTTTGCATGATGTAGGGCAGAAAGTGAACCACTATTATGAATGAAATTTAGGTTGGGTGTTACCTACATCTATTTACAGAGTAGAATATATCTTACAAGGAAACCTGTATAAAGTCTGATCATACGAGACAAGAATAATGGACTTTACAGGCAGGTGCTCTTTCTAGACAGGTTGCTTTTGTACAGGTTTCAATAAGAATAGTATTTGAAGGGGAAAACAAATATAAGGTCTTTCTAGAGAGGTGGTCTTTCTATACAGTTGGTTGTCAAATCAGGTTTCACTGTATCTTTGCTGATGTATGACGCACTTAAAATAAATCCATAATATTAATATATCATCACTATCATTTATACTATAACTTCAATATAATACTATGATTTGATTGTCTTTTTGTTTCATACAAGAATATCAAATAAACTACATTAAATTTGATATGACTTCCATATTTGCTCCTAACATATTTATAAACAGTTTCAAAAATGAAAGGAACAGTGTCTCATATCGACTGATAATTGCTGCTAACATAATTGTAAACATTTAAAGAAAGAAAGGAATCAATTGATAATAAACAGAAAATCATGCAGTAACATTGTATTAAATTTGATGTTCAGTGATTGTCCTTTTAAAAAGCTGTTTTCTAACATTTCAAAAAGTATCCTCAATATATCAAACATTATAATTTTGTATTGTATTTTCTTTATCAGAAAGCAAGAGCATTTTAACTTACCGCATATCTGTTTATGTTACTGATAACACTCAACATTTCATTTTAGTTTTGGTCAATTGAATACTTACTCACATTTTGAGTTGTACATTCAACAAAAAAAGGAATTCTTCATAAATATTAGAAATGTTTTTTAAACAATATTTTCAAGGAGGCGCAAAAACACAATTATAATGCCAAAATATTTTACATGAATATACAGAAAATAGCCTCTTTGAAAAAATCTAGAAATTAAATGGAATACACAGAGCAATAAATAATTCAGCTTTCTATTTAAAAGAATACATTTACAGGCATCTATATATGATTTTTTTTTAAAAGTAAGATAATGTGCTACTGATATGCATGAGTGCTTTGTAACATTATTTGGTATAGGTTTATATAAGTACTATGCAGTGATATACGGTATGAATATAATTTGAAGTCACTTTATATCCAAACTTAGTAGATGACAATGTAATTATTACATTAACATTCAATAACCAATTAACAACAAAAAAGGACTTGTTCGAGGACACTTTTTTCCACCGAGAGCTCCCATCACTTTATCTTCTTAAGTTTAATGCATCTTTAGATACCAAATTCATAACATTTTGACCCAAGGGTACTGTGCAGCCTAGTTCACTTGACAAAAAATAAATATTACTGCCTCTTTAGTGGATAATGTTCATATCTGCCGGGTATTGGTAATACAAGTAAACTATTAAAACCCGGCAGGAAAAGGAGCCGCAAAATCTGCATAAAATAGCCAGAAGCAAAGTGCCACATTGTTAGGTGGTACCATATATCTGAGGCTGCATTAACACGTAATAGCCGTAAATGTTGCAGTTATTTTTACAGATAGATGGCTGATCTGAACATGGCTTTTGTATCCATAGATGTGTATCAAAGTCATTTATAAAGGCAGCAATCAGATCTGGCCTTGTAATAAAAAGGGCTCTAGCTAATGATGGGAGGCTCTTCCCTACAAAATGAACCACTTTTTCAATAAGAATAATGGTAAATAGTTGGTGTTTCTAAAAGGGTATTTCATATAGACTCTTCTATGCAAGGCAAGCGGCTTTCAGGCAGGTATAATGATGGTATTGTTGAAGAAATAATAACAATGAAAATAACCTTTCAAGTGGTTTGCAGTGTACTACTAGCCTCATCAGTCGATACGATTACGGTTTAAGCCAATATGTTCGCATACAGATGATTTCAAGAATTTTTGTCTTCACATTTGTGAAGAAAAAAACCCTGCCAAAATAATGGATAAATAGATCATACAGTACAACTTCGATCTTGCTATGCATACTCTCTATTCCATTGGGAGCAATTGAGCACTTCATTAACCATTTTAAAGGTATCCATATCAAAGTAAGTTCAAATGACTGGCCTTCTATCAAAGTAGTCTATAAATAGAGGTAATTCCAGTTATTATTGTATGTAAAATGTCCCGTTAAATGGAAATCTCTCAACCAAAAGAAAAACGTAAAATTGCACAGACTGACTAAAAAAAGACTTTTAGTACACAGTTGTGATTAAAATCTATTCTGAATACAAGGGAAGACTGGGAATTGGCATAGACAGGCACTTATTTACAGAATTAAAAGAAAGGATTATATTTTCAAAATTATCTATAAGTAACAAATGCCTAATAAATAAAGTACGATAACTCGCTACTGCATAATACAATTATGCAGATTGATATGCTAATAATATGGTTAAATGCAATGATAAATAGATATAAATTACCTCATGTGACATATACAATGACACCTTGCCTTGTAAAACTCTTTGTGACTAAAGCCCCGTCTTAATAGAACTTTTTCGATCTCACCCGAGCGACATGTGGATGAGAAACAGTGGGGGGTCTGATCGTAAAACACAGGGTGAGCTTTAAAAATTAATTAATGAATTGGTCAGAACTAAAACTTTCCACAAATGAACTAGCCCATAATAGCCACAGAGACCATACCAAAAAGATAGCCATATAAATAATTTCATCTGTTGTTATTTCTTGTTTAAAGTCTCTGAATGTCCCGTACGTCAAAATTATCTATAAGTAACAAATGCCTAATAAATAAAGTACGATAACTCGCTACTGCATAATACTATTATGCAGATTGATATGCTAATAATATGGTTAAATGCAATGATAAATAGATATAAATTACCTCATGTGACATATACAATGACACCTTGCCTTGTAAAACTCTTTGTGACTAAAGCCCCGTCTTAATAGAACTTTTTCGATCTCACCCGAGCGACATGTGGATGAGAAACAGTGGGGGGTCTGATCGTAAAACACAGGGTGAGCTTTAAAAATTAATTAATGAATTGGTCAGAACTAAAACTTTCCACAAATGAACTAGCCCATAATAGCCACAGAGACCATACCAAAAAGATAGCCATATAAATAATTTCATCTGTTGTTATTTCTTGTTTAAAGTCTCTGAATGTCCCGTACGTCACAATCCAAATAGCTTGGACACCGCGACTATATTTTCCAGTAAAGACGGGGATTAAGATACATTGAATATTTTTCGACATGTATGAATATTGACAAGGGTCAATGCATACTTTTAACCTGCAAAACCGCTGTGTAACTCCCAAACTATACTCCCCGGAATGCTACAAGACCACATTTCACTCAATCTGGGCCGGATTCCTACTGACAGGCCTGATAGATACCTGTAGCTTCTAGATGGCTATTGTTTTTTTTAATTGGTAAGGAGTAAGCATTTCTAAAACATGCTTGAGAATATCTACAAACTGGTTAAAACTCTTTGAATTCACGGCACTGAACAGCAAAAACGGTCATAACGGACCAATGCAACGCGGCTAAAGAGTGTCCCACTGAAGAATTTGCCAGAATTCTTTATCTATGTACTTTACAAAGTAATGCCCAGCTTTAACAATTGATAATATTTCAAAATGATAAAGATTTTAAATGATCTAATCCTACTTACATTAAATCATGAAAGAACTGATACATAAAATAATTCTGCTATTTACAGTTGTATACATTGGTCGGGTACTAGTGTTTATTTTCATCATTGAAAAACAAAAGCCCAAGATATATGGTTCTTGCTCTAGGAAGAGTTTGGGGATCAGAAAACAAAACAGTATGGGTAGAATGTTGCGAAAGTTTGACAAGGTGGAAAAGGACTAATGGCTCCAGTATGCTTGAATATACTTGGGACTGGACAGATGGCTTCGTTGAATAAAAATACCAGCATCATTGACAATGTATGGGACTATACAGTTCACAGCCTTTGAAAAAAATGCCAGCATCTTTGACAATACATGGGACTGTATAGTTGGATGCCTGGAAAATATGTCCATATGACAAAGCCTCTAAAGGTTATATGGGAAGTGTTGATAACTTTACATTATTCTTTCCTTTGAAAGCTTCAAGAAGATGTCCACTTGTTAAATTTCCAGAGAATATTGAGGGATTGGTTAGCGACTCTTAACTTGAACAGGAAGTGCTCCCAGCATCTTTTGCAATATGTGGGACTAAACAATCGGCTGCCTCAGGAAATGTCTGTGTCAGAGGGACTCAGAGTACCTAGCAAAATTCACAAGTCTTTCTTTTTCGCTTCTTCACGAGCTTCGAGAAATGTCTTTGGTCGGGTATCCTACAACTGTACGGGAAAGCGCTGGTGAATACAGACTTTTTTTTATTTCTTCTTGAGCTTTGAGAAAATGGATCCTCTTTTCTTCTCCTTGGCTGTAGATCTCTTGGTTCCTTGGATCGCCTCAAAGTCAGGGGGTGGGGCGCCACCGTTGACATGCTCAGGAATAGGCTCTGGGTAAGGAAACAAGAATTAACAAGTGATAATAATAGTATGAACATGACCGCTTTACAAACAGTCAATATTCCCAATCATTCCTTGTCCTCTCTGCATCAAAGAGGGAAGGCAAACTGAAACTGAATCTATCATTTTGATTGCACCTCTCAAAAATGCAAAAAATATACATTAAAACAAATTCCTTTTGTGGAAAAAGCAATTCTAGGACAAAACCCTTAGATAACTACTATCACCCCCCCCCCCCCCCCAACAAATGCCTACCAGAACAAGTCAGAAGAAAAAATAAAAAACCAAGACAGCAATTCCTAGAACAAGTACACTTTCAAACAATTATCCACGAGACGATCAACTCTTAACTCAACAATACAAAGCATGGGGTTAGAAGGGCGAGTTGTCTGAGGGTAATTGGGTTATGTTTTTATGGTTGTTATGTCTGTTAAATCTGAACATAAAAAAATAGAAGAAATATATTAGTGTTGCTGAGTTTAATATTACAAAAAAATCATTTGTTTAGCCTTCCAATAAAACAAGACAAAAAAACCCATGGCCACGATGGATAAACTTTGTATTAATTTTACATTATTTACCTGGTAAGTGTGTCGAATGATTAATGGGTGTTCTCTTTGTAAGTACTACGTTGGTGTTAGCTCCTGGGTTGTAGGTAGGGTCTATGGAAGCCAGGATGTTGCCTCCGTTTGACCTGTTGCTGGGTTGATTATCCTTCCCACTTTGCTACAAAAGAGAGAGAGGGCAAAGCCCCATTTCACAAAACTTGTCATCAGTGACAAATGACAGTTTTTGTTATAAGCTACTGAAATCCTTGCTTCTGATTGGTTATCAGCAGATTTGTCACTGATTTTTGTCATTTGTCATTGAAGAAAGGCTTTGTGAAACAGGTCCCTGAAGGATGTATATGTATACCCAAAATGTTGTATCTATGTTAAAATAATAATTATACAAATATTGCATGTTCCCATGTTCAATATAACAAAATATATGAACCAAACAATTCAGAATTTCCCTGAGTGATGTTATATGATTCACTTAGGCCGCAGACCAAGGTTGAAATACAATGCCACGAGGGAATTTCTGAATCTGGAGATGAAGATAATTATGTTGTATAGAACAACGAAACGCATTCTTTATTTGTAATTTAAGCTGTAGGGTACTTGCGATCATTCAGAGTCTGGCCTTCTAGATTAGATTCAGGTTGTCTTGAAGATTTCTTTGTGTCATATGCGCGAGCTGAGACAATGCAGGCAGTGGATAAGTGCAGTGAGAAGAGATGCAATTTGAATGTGTTACACCACGCAAAAAAGGTTGTTGTATTGCATGCTCATGCACATAAACAAAATGTTAAGGGTCATGTGACACCTTGTCAACCAATAGGATGCTCGCTCAAAAATACCCCATTTTATATTAAAAAAATCTCTTGAGCAGCCCTCGAGTACATGCAACAACCCCCCCCCCCCAAAAAAAAAAAAAAAAAAATGAAAAGAACAAAAGGAAAAGACAACCTGAAAACATAAAGCAATCAGTCTCCAGTTCGAAAATGCCCAATGTCTCCATGACAATACTAATAATTAATAAGGAAATCCCTGTTTCACAGAAAATATAACAAGCAGATATTTCACATGCAAACAAAATTGCAATATTTCCATTGTAATCATGGTAAAGTTACATGCATACACTGTACATGCATGGAGCAGTATGTGGCTATCTAAGCCATTTTTTTTGGGGGGGGGGGGATTAATTCACCAGGGTTCTTACTTAGCAATCCATGAAGAAAGAAAAATCACTAAAAGAGAATCCCTTATTATTCCCAGATGGAACATTCAAAAAGTTCTGAGGTAATTTGAAAACATAGTTATTTAGCATTTCATATCTGATAATTATGAACCCAGTGCACCATTTCCATTCCTTCTATATTCTGTTCTCTAAACGCATAGAGACATGCAATTATGCTTATGACACTCTACATCATTATCATTACCGGTAATCTTTTTTTCTTCAAATTCCTTAAAATTTCCCAGACTGGTACAATAAAAAGGAATTCATTTTCGAGGTTCACCCTGTATTGCTGGGACTAAGTATACATGTAGGCTGCTGTTGCAGCCTGTAGTTAAATGCCCATCAAAACCAAACTCAAAAACCCTAAACCCCAATGAAACTATGAAACCCTAACCCACACCATGCCCTCTTCAATGCCTTACTGTTAAGCTGACATCTGTCAGTGTAATTCCTTGTCCTTCTTTGGCGTCTGCTAACACAGCAACTTTACTATCCTTGTTTACCTGCACCATGGGCTGTAAATAAATGGTAAATCATGCATTATCATGCAATATGGCAATGCCAGGTGATTGGTAAACCAAAAGTAAATAATGCATCAATCAATTTTTACACTGGATGTAAATAAATGGTAAAACATGCAATATAGCAATGCCTGGGACCTGTATTATAAAAAGTTGTGATTGATTCAAATCAATCGCAACTTAAAATCAATCGCAACTATGAACTTAAGAGATAGGAGTTGCAATTAATTTCAAGTTGCGATTGATTTGAATCAATCAAAACTCTTTATACGGCGGGCCCAGATGATAAGCCAAAAGATATCCATGCATCAACATATATACATTGGCTGTAAAGAAATAATACATCATGCATCAATGTGACAAATTCATCATTATACAAGCTGTAAATAAATGCTAAATCATGTATTAACATTCAACAGAGCCATACCAAGTGACCAATAAAACACATGTAAAATGCAACTAATAAGTATTACATTGGCTGTAAACTAATAACAAATTTAGCACTAGGGTGTGATATTGCTTTATATAAGCTGTAAATAAATGGTAAAACATTAACATGTAGCATGCAATAAAGCAGTACCACATATAAACCAAACGAAACTCCCACTTTTATCAATATTACATTGGTGGTATAACAACCATAAAATTGTGCATTAACAAACAATATCGTAATACCAAATGAACAATAAACTAACAGTACCATAAATCATGCAATTTACATTTAAGTTGTACAGTGATGGTAAATCTAGCATAAACAATCAAAATAGCAATGCTATTATAGTATTGCTATTTATAAACATCAAAATGAATGGTAAAATTAAGCTTGCTCACTTTTCTTTTAGTATGTTTTGTTTGATGATAATCCTAAGAAACCATGATCATATTCAAATAAAAAGATTGAATTAAAATTAGTTTGAATATACAAATACCATATCAACTGTAAACAAAAGTAAATCATGTAACATGTCAATTTAGTTTATAAATATTGTGAATTGTAAGTTGTAAACAAATAGTACATAAGGCATCATACAGTGAAACCTGTATGATATACTGCTGTTGTTCCCCTTTAGTGGAGACAAAGCTAAAATCTGATGTTCTTCCACACTTGCATAATAACAATGATAAAGCTCACTAATTATTTTTCACCCCTTCCCAGAACTTAACCTTCTGTTTAAAGCCCGTCTGCACTAGTTTGGCCAGGGTGGATTAGACCTCCCTGCAAGGTCACTGACAGGTGGTTATCTCATCAAATCAGCTCTCAATTAACATAAGAAAAAGGGGACCATGGGGGACCAATGGTCACCGATGCTACATGTATATAGAGGGCGCAAGTAGCTATAAGTAGTGCAGTGGGGCTTTAAAGTATATTACTCACCTCAGGGTCGGCTATTTCATCACTGACTCTCTGTTTATATTTGTTGTAGGTTTTCTTCTTGGCAAGCATCACTTCCTCATGCTGCATTTTTCTGGCAATTTTCTGATCAGACGAGAAGATAAATAGGAGACATTAAGAGTAAAATATGAAACTGTTTTCTACATTTATACTTGGCTGTATCATTTTATCTCTGTATAAACCAGTTTTCATGTTAGAAAGGAAATACAAAAGAATCAAATATTACATGTACATTTCAGTTGGCTTTTTCATTGTATTGATCAAATTTTCAAGAAATGGACAAACTTAAATTAATTCAACAGACACTCAGGAGTTCACCTTTAAAAAATAAAGATAATAATTCTGCTCTAAAATTAATCAATTTATAAATTATAAATGCAACCCCCAAAAATGTCATATCACTTTTCACTTGACATTTTCTATGTATTTATATAACTTTCTAGAATTTAAATTAATAAAACAGACACTCAGTAGTTATCCTTTTAAAAATAAAGATAATAATTCTGCTCTAAAATTAATCAATTTATAAATTATAAATGCAACCCCAAAAAATGTCATATCACTTTTCACTTGACATTTTCTATGTATTTATATAACTTTCTAGAAATAGGCAACTTTAAATTAATAAAACAGACACTCAGTAGTTATCCTTTTAAAAATAAAGATAATAATTCTGCTCTAAAATTAATCAATTTATAAATTATAAATGCAACCCCCAAAAATGTCATATCACTTTTCACTTGGCATTTTCTATGTATTTATATAACTTTCTAGAAATAGGCAACTTTAAATTAATAAAACAGACACTCAGTAGTTATCCTTTTAAAAATAAAGATAATAATTCTGCTCTAAAATGAATCAATTTATAAATGCAACCCCAAAAATGTAATTTCACTTTTCACTTGGCATTTTCATTGTACTTACCGGTATATAACTTTCTAGAAATAGGCAACTTTAAATAAATAAAACAAATACTCAGTAGTAAACCTTTAAACAAAAATTATAATTGAAACTCAAGAATTTAAACCAAAAAGTTTCAGACAAGGTGGTTACAATGTCCTTTTACAATGTGAATTAGATATTTCTCAGAAGCACAGTCACATCTGTAAAAACGTTTCTGGGTGGATCTAACAGTGACACAGTTTTCAATTTACCTTCTTGTAAACATGATATTCAACAATGGGACAAATTTATCGAAACCAGGTACGTTTAGTAATCTAATATTTGTAACAAAATGCCCTTCACCTTCAAGGAAATGAAAGTATACAAATGTATCATAAATTGTAATTATGGTAAATCAATTCCTTTTGAAATATGTGATTATTTCCTTTATATCTTTTTATTTCTTTTTTTACAAACAGGGAAGTCATCATGTCTGCTTGGGAAGCAGATAGAGAGTGATGATATCAAAGTAACATGCAGTTGATCAAGTCATGAATCTTGCAATATGACTACTAAAGAAAACAACGAGCAGGAAACAAGATTCTAACTTGATGTATAATAATATAATAATAATAATATTACAAATATAAAGCCCCTTTTTATTAGATACAAAGTACATAAATAATAAATACCTTTAAAAAAAACAAAAAAAACAATCATGTATAAAATTACATTCAAAGGAAATTATATAATTTGAGGAGCCTTTCTAAGTTCTCCAGACAAACATTAAAAAAATAACACCGGTTCTGTTATTCAAATTCCATTAGTGTTTTATATCTCTGTGGGAGAAAATAATAGTTCTGGAATCATCTAAATGATAATAAATTTGGCCCAGTCTTGTTAAAAGTAACAAACACTGTGCACAGTAAAATTGTGGACAACTCAAACATGTGGCATAAAAATGTGGTCCTCATTTTTAAGCTGTTACATGTACATGTCATATTTAGAATATGTAGGGATTTGAAGAGCCATGCTTTTCAGGGAACATTTTTTTCTCTGATGTTCTTCCACACCATAATAACAATGAAAATGATCACAAATTATTTTTCACCTCTCCCCAGAAATCAACCTTCTCTTTAACATGTTGACAGTTGACACAACCATTAAAGCTGTTGTTTATCAATTTGGCTCAAAGAAAGTGAGACATTAAAGTATGGAGAAAATTATCATTTAGAAAAAAAAGAAAAAATCCCACAATATTTTCTAATAAGAATAAGAATTTTCTACGATAATAGATATTATCATAACAAGAGGGTCAAGTTTAAGAGCAATTTCAAAGCATTATCTCTCCACATATATAATTTTGCTTCATACAGTATCTCTACTTTGACTGATATGATATGCATGATAAAAATTCAAATAGTACCTTTAAAAAGGAAAATGATACACACTCGATACGCCTTTCTAGATTACCATGCAGAATATTATGTCAACACTTGGCATTCATGTTACGGTATCTTACATTCTCAAATGAGAAACAAGACAGTCAACCTGTCCGAAACGTCGAGTCTACTCTCCTGCTCCTGCTCTGCAACTCTACTCGCCTACTCAACTCTCCAACTCAATCCAGTCTTCTACTCAAACCTCTCATCCTGCCTACAACTTTCTGGTTTACAGTCCTTTTCAGGACTATACTCACTTCCAGAAAAAAATACTCTTCCTTCCAACCTCCACTTTCTCGCCTTTCCATCTCACTTCTATTTTCTATCTACTTTCCTCAGTCCCTCGAGGACTTTACACATGGTGTACCGTAAACCTCTTCCGCGATAAGCAATTTCCTGTCACACGTACAAACTATGTTTACATATAGGAACAAACGTCAATAATATGTCATTACGTAGGCATACTTAAGTGTGTTCAATTTGCATCTATCTGAAATTCTGATCATGAACTGATTACTTGTATTATAGTTATGGTTTGAGTAAACAGTAAGAGAAAGATAGAATTACACATTCTGGAACATTCCCAAAACAATAAAGTCAAATTGCAATGCAGTATTTCCCTTTGAACATAAAGGAGAGCATTACAATAAGAATAAGCAGTAACAAAAAAAAAAGATTGTGCTGCGTGTTTGGGAAGTGGGTAATAATCATATTTTCTTGTTATGGGGAAAACAATCCCCTGGATTATAACTGCTATTACGTAACAAGTGCTATGCAACCATGCCCTGGGAAAATTAACCTCGGACCACAACCCCCTACTACAGAGCAGTATTAAATAAGGAAATTTCTGAGCTATAGTGCGTCCATAATGCCTTTCTGCCAGGGAATTTTTATTATTTTTTTCTGCTGCTCCTTTGACAGGGTTTAGTGCATAAATGACATCCATGCTAATGCAGTTCTGGAGGGGGAGGGGGGGGGGGGGGGGTGTTTCACAAAGATCATAAGTCAAACTTATTATGGATAGCCATTTGTAGCCTTGAGATAAAATATTTAAAAGCAAAAACTCAAGTATTTTAGACTTTACATAAATTCCTCATCAATAACATGAAATCTCCTTGATAATAGAAAATATGAATGATTTGAATCAGCATTCTATGCCTTTTGAAATGACTTTTACAAAATATTTCAGAGATGCTAACAGCTTTCCATAATTTTTAAGCCCAACTTAGAGATAAGTTCAACTTTGTGATCTTTGTGAAACACTCCCCAGGTAAGCAAACAAGGGTTTGTTCCAGTGCTGTAGTCAAACGTTTAACCGTCCGGTATCCGACCGTACATGGCACTATCCATTTTCAATTGGACCGTTTTGTTTTCCCGTTTAAAAAATAATAAAAAAAAAATTAAAAAAAATTATTAATATATTTTTTTTAAAATATAAATCATTTAACTGAATTCCGTCCGGTTTTGACTGGCGGTTAAACAGAATTGGAGATATCCGTGATGTTACAACGCTAGTTTGTTCATACTCACCTCATCATGTAGTAATTGTTTCTGCTGCTCCTCTGAAAGCGTCCTTGGTCTAGATTTCTGGACTTCCTCACGTTGCATCCGCCTTGCAAGATGCTGTAAGAACAATCCCACATGAAACTATTATTTCACTCTACCACAGACACCATTTCAAGGGTATATCGGGGAGGGGGCAACATTAGAGTGATCATTAGAGTGATCATCAATTTATCAATCATTTTTTTATTGAGACTTTTTGTAGACAAAGTTGAGGGCAAGTGCTGCAATGACAAATGAAAAAAAATCAGTGGCAATTCTGCTGATAACCAATCAGAAGCAAGGATTTCAGTAGCTTATAACAAAAACTGTCATTTGTCACTGATGACAAGTTTTGTGAAAACGCCCCCCTGGTTCAGAATTCTGTAATGGAAGGACATGCATACCTGCCAACATTTACAAATTAGGATTAGGAATTTTTAGCAGGTCTGCCTTTGAAAATAAGAAATCTGTACCCTTTACAGGCATTCGCACATGCAGCGGCAGTGTACATGTAACTGGCAATACGCAGTAAACCTGTACAAAAAAGCGAATACAAATTCGCTGCTCAATCATGCAGCCCTTCACGCACACAATACAGGAACTCTCAAATCGCAGCACATGATAAAACAAGCTTAATTTGGCTTAAGCAACAACAACAACAACAAAATTGAAATTAAAAAAAAAAAAAATGTTGGGGTCCTAAAAATCCAGAAAAACAGAATATTCCGGATTATTTGTAAAGGCTGGCAGGTATGGACATGGACTACAAAGCCTCGTCGGCAGGGATCATAAGCTCAATCATGCACACAATACAGGAACTCTCAAATCGCAGCACATGATAAAACAAGCTTAATTTGGCTTAAGCAACAACAACAACAACAAAATTGAAATTAAAAAAAAAAAAGAATTTTGGGGTCCTAAAAATCCAGAAAAACAGAATATTCCGGATTATTCGTAAAGGCTGGCAGGTATGGACATGGACTACAAAGCCTCGTCGGCAGGGATCATAAGTTCACACATAGCCTGTAAATTTGTTTACATACCTCATCGTGAGTCATCTTTGCGAGGGCATCTGATTCCTCATCACTGTCGCCCTCTCTAGGATCTATGGCAACAACGAGAGGTTGTTCTCCTCCTCCCGAGGCGGTAGACGATGAGCGTGAGTGGGAGTGGGAGTGTGGGTGTGGGTGTGAGTGCGAGTGGGAGTGGGGGTGCGAGTGGGTGTGGTTTGTGTGATGCGAGTCGTCCAGTTTCATCCCTCCCATCGAATGTTCCACTTCCACGTAATCTAAATCATCACATAAGATAATAATAATAACAGTGGAGTCTTGAATGGCGCTCACATCCTGCATTCCATTATCTTTACCCGGATTCTAGCATGGCTGCCATGACAGCGCTCAAGCATTATAAGGAATGAATACCTGTCACAGACCCATTACCCTCACCTGGGTGGAGTGTGGAAAATGTAGAGTAATGTCTTGTCAAAGGACATTAGTAATAATGTTGATCACTCCTTCCTTTACTTTCACCTTATTCTTGGTGTACGTACACAACACAAATAAACAAAATTAAAAAATTAAAAAAATGGTCTCTTGTAAGTGTTTAATTAGAAAAATTAATCCCATTATCATCATTCTTTCTTTCCCTTTCCATTATAATTTTTCATTAAATTCCTCTAAGTGCCACATAAGCGGGTTCTTCCGATGAAAGAATATATCAACAGCTTTTTCAGTAAGGCTACCACATTGTGTTACCGAAAGCCTCAACTTGTGATTTGATATATTTTTAAAAATCTCTACCTGTTTTCGATTTGTGTTTGCCAGAGTGCGGTGGTCGATGAAGTCCATTCTCCTGCTGTGATAATCGCCGAGCAAGCTGGTGATCTCTTGTCATCTGCTCCGCTTCAATCCTTTTCTTCCTGGCAGCTTCCATTTTCCTCTTCTCCTCCATCTGCATCCTCTTGGCAAGCATCTATACAAATTGGGATGGTAATGGCAGTTACACTTCACAACATCACTTAATTCATTATTAATGACTATTCCGATAGAGTATATTGAAAACAAAACAAAACATTGACAGCTAATAGAGCATAAATGGTTAACTACTGTACATATCTTGTCCTATTAAACTACTACTACAACTACTTTTACTATTACATGTACTACTACTTCTACCATTATTATTATTTTACTATTACCTTGACAACTACTACTAATAATACTACTACAGCTACTACTACTACTACTGCTACTGCTACTACTACTACCACTACCACTACTACTACAACTACTACAACAACTACTACTACAACAACAACTACTACTACTTCTACTATTATTACTACTTTTACTACTACATGTACGACTACTACTACTGCTACCACCATTACTAAAATAAAGTCTAATTCTTAAAACGTTTTATTCAAGGTTGTAAGAAGCCCCTAGTTATTCCAAAGAAAAGATTAAATATCGATTAGAAGCTGCTCCACAAACCTCATCAGATTCCTGAGCTTGTAAAGCTTTCTCTTGCTCTTCCTGTATCATCTGCTATTACTACTACTTTTACTACTACATGTACTACTATTACTACATGTACTACTATTACTACTTGTACTACTACTACTACTTCTGCTGTTACTACGACTTCTACTACTACATGTACTACTATTACTACATGTACTACTACTACTACTTCTACTATTACTACTACTTTTACTACTACATGTACTAATACTGCTATTTTTTACTACTACCTTGACTACTACTACTACCTAAGGTTGTAAGAAGCCCCTAGATATTCTGAAGAAAAGGTTAAATATTGATTAGAAGCTGCTTCACAAACCTCATCTGATTCCTGTGCCTGTAAAGCTTTCTCTTGCTCTTCCTGTATCATCTGAATCTGAAGGATTCTGGCTCTTTCTCTATCCTCCTCCTCCCTGCGAAACAAAAAAAAAAAGAAGAAAAGAAAAGAATAACATTTAATTGAGTTTTTAGGCAGAAACCTAATGTTGTAAATTGGAATTTATGTTGTAAATTAAATAGGAATTATGTGGTGCAAAGATGCCCCCCCCCTGCTTCTTCAGTCAATGACAAATTGTTTCCCCTCTAGAGGGATTCCCATTGTATTGTTTCCCCTCTAGAGGGATTCCCATTGTACTGTTTCCCGCCTTTTTTTGGGTATCTCTATTGAACTCTTTGCATGAGTGAGTGCATTTCTTTTGTGTGATTGCTAGCATTGGTGCATGCTATAGCAGGCAGGAGCCATTCTAAGCTATGTTATAGGACTGCAAGCACTTGTACATTTGGCCTGCTGTAGGAGGAAATGTGATCAGACTTTGTTTAAAGTAATGAACTCGAACCCTTTCACTAACACCATTCGAGGTTTAAACTTTAAAGGCCCACATTTACGCTTTACTTAAATGACTCGTAGAAAATTAATTTGAACTACAATGTACTGTGTGATAAAGGTTCCTACATCATAAACAGTACCTTTTATTCATAATGAAAAAACATAAGGACGGAGGCTGAAAGCCTTCCAAAATCTAATCAATTACTGGCAATCTCCTATTATGATACATACATGTACATGACTGAGATTAAAGATTATGGTTTTTGAGACACCGCAAGAAAGTGAGACGGGCATACATGTACAGTACATGTCACCAGAAAATCTGACAATCTGAAACAGGGCTAAAAAGATCATACATCGTCTTCTATCTAATGAAAAAGGTACACTAATGAACAATTGTAAATTTAGCAGTATTGTCCGTATTATATGTATATCAGTATCGTTATTACTATTTCTAAAGCATAAAAAGTAACCGTTTCAGTTATAATGGATTGTGCGCTACATGAAAGTCACTGAACAAAGCAGCTAACTCAAGTTTGCCTTACACAGCTCCACAAAATGTAACAATTTTGTTTTCCCCTGGAAGATTGACAGACAGGGGCGTCGCCAAAGGGGGGGTGTGGGGGGGTGCGACACCCCCCCACCTGTCAGGATATTGTCGGTAAAATTGCGCTGCCGTCGGGAAAAAAGAGAAAAGGGGGAGGGAAAAAAAGAGAGGGAAAGGGAAAGAAAAGAAAAAGAGGGAGGAGAGGAAAGAAAGGAAAAGAAAGAAAAGAAAGAAAAGGAAAAAAAAATGAGAAAAGGGAAACTGAAGAAACGGGGGATGAAAGAGAGGAGAGAGAGGGGAGGTAAGAGCCTGAGAGAGGAGGAGTGGGTGTAAAAGAGAAAGGGGGGTTATTGGGTTGAGTCGTCTCGTCGAGGGAGCAAGAAAGACACGGGTAAATATGTTGCTGTGTCGGGTCAGCTGTGTCGGTATTCTTGCTCAATCCTCGTGTAGGCCTACTATATCAATGCAGAAGTTTGAAGTCGGTGAGATGTTTATTGTCGGTCGGCCGACAAGTTTTTTCCCCTTCGAACTGTGACTGTTTATCCGCTGTGACGACTTCGAGAGTGACTACAACTACAATACTTGTATTTTCTCGAAGTTTCACTTTCCTATAATATCAGCTAAAGAAATCAGAGGTTTGAAATTTTCGGGAAAACTAAATTCAAACAAGGATTAAGAGTCAACAAATGTACGACGAATCGTCTTCCTTTCTCTATATTTTGATGAAACGTCAAAACTTCCGCGCTTCGCGCAGGAGGGAGAAACTTCATTCATTCAGACGAGTCAAAAACGGTACAACGAATCATCTGCTTTCTCTAATAATTTAAGGAAACGTCAAAGCTTCCGCGCTTCGCGCGAGAGGGAGAAGCTGAATTCAGATAAATAGGGCTTATTAAGAGTCGAAAACGGTACAACGAATCATCTGCTTTCTCTAATAATTTAAGGAAACGTCAAAGCTTCCGCGCTTCGCGCGAGAGGGAGAAGCTGAATTCAGATAAATAGGGCTTATTAAGAGTCGAAAACGGTACAACGAATCGACTGCTTTCTCTAATGATTTATGGAAACGCCAAAGCTTCCGTGCTTCACGCGAGGGGGAGAAACATCATTCAGACAAGGATAAACAGTTGAAAACGGTGCAACGAATCGTCTTCTTTCTCTAATAATTTAAGGAAATGTCAAAGCTTCCGCGCTTCGCGCTAAAGGGGGAAACTGAATTCAGACATTTAGGGCTTAATAAGAGTCGAAAACGGTACAACGAATCGTCTGCTTCCTGTAATAATTTATGGAAACGTCAAAGCTTCCGCGCTTCGCGCGAGAGGGAGAAACTGAATTCAGATAAATAGGGCTTATTAAAGGTCGAAAACGGTTCAACGAATCGTCTACTTTCTCTAATAATTTAATGAAACGTCAAAACTTCCGCGCTTCGCGTTGGAGAACTGAATTCAGATAAGGATTAAGAGTCAAGAACTGTACACCGAATCGTCTGCTTTTTCTCATAATTTAATGAAACGTCAAAGCTTTCGCGCTTTGCGCGGGAGAGGGAGAAACTGAATTCAGACAAGGATTAACAGTCGAGAACGGTACAATAAATCGTCTTCTTTTCCTAATAATTTAAGGGAACGTCTAAGCTTCCGCGCTTCGCGCGGGAGGCCTATCACCCACACCCATCAAAGAGCGCCCAAAAGTGATTCGCTTACTCACCAACGCCCCTCCCTAAAATAAGATGAACTGAATTTAGACATTTAGGGCTAATTAAGAGTCGAAAACGGTGCAACGAATCGTCCTTTTTCTCTAATAATTTTTTTGAAACGTCAAAACTTGCGCGGGAGGGAGAAACTTCATTCAGACATGGATTAAGAGACGAGCAATGTTCAACGAATCGTCTACTTTCTCTAATAGTTAAATGAAACGTCAAAACTTCCGCGCTTCGCGCTAAAGGGGGAAACTGAATTCAGACATTTAGGGCTTAATAAGAGTCGAAAACGGTACAACGAATCGTCTGCTTCCTGTAATAATTTATGGAAACGTCAAAGCTTCCGCGCTTCGCGCGAGAGGGAGAAACTGAATTCAGAAAAATAGGGATTGTTAAAGGTCGAAAACGGTTCAACGAATCGTCTACTTTTTCTGTTAATTTAATGAAACGTCAAAGCTTTCGCGCTTTGCGCGGGAGGGGGAGAAACTGAATACAGACAAGGATTAACAGTCGAGAACGGTACAATAAATCGTCTTCTTTTCCTAATAATTTAAGGGAACGTCTAAGCTTCCGCGCTTCGCGCGGGAGGCCTATCACCCACACCCCCTAATGAGCGCCCAAAAGTGATTCGCTTACTCACCAACGCCCCTCCCGAAAATAAGATCCTAGCTCCGCGCCTGCATTAAAATATATAGCTATGATGCTGACTAAGTTGACGAAATAATTTGTATATTTATGTCGTCGAGGAAAATGACCATTTGCGCATACGCAAGTACTATAGATAATCCATAGGAAAAACAATTTAGCCTTCGGCCCCGGGTTTATAGCGCTAAATTTGTAGATATTGGGACATTTAATTTTGTCGGTAATTGTTGGCTAGTTTTGTCGGTAATCGTTGGCCTCTACACCCCCCCACTGAAAAGGGTCTAGCGACGCCCCTGTTGACAGATACATTTTTTTCTTTTTTGTGGGGAGGGGGGGGGGGGGGGGGGTGTTACTTACAAAGGTTGCCCTTGACAACCACAAAACAACTATTGCATGCTAAATTTCATTAGCAGAGCACGAGCATTCATCATGTTCAGTTGCATTCACACTCTAGTCTTTAAAGGGATCGTTTAACAATGTTAAATCTGAGATGCACTGCCCTACGTGTTATCAGTGTCTGTGATATGGTGTAATATTGAAGCCCTAAATAAATTGCGCTTCAAAATGATCAAGAAGGGCCTCAAAAAAGTAAAAATCTTTGAGTGACCGGTTTTACCATGCTCGTTTTCCCCAATAGACTGTAGTGTTATGAATACCGTTAGAAAAACGCAAAATTTGGTTTTAATTTCCAATCATAAATATCTTGATAATCAGACAGGTGATCGGCTTGTAAAAGGCATGGGGTTCCTGACTGACCTAAAGGTTTACAACGCAGGATTTTGTTTCAGAATCTGAGACAAAGTTACCGGATCCCTTTAAGAATTATTAGTATTTTTAGTTTTTGTTAGTACACGTAGCAGTGCCAGTTTAGTGGCTCAATGCTTCCTAAAGGTTTACTCCACGGTAAATTTCCTACACCAGCTAAATTCTTAAAAAGAACCCTAACCCTAAACTTCACATTCAACCCAGTAGCAGTGATTGCATTATATAGCCCAGTGCATATGACGTATCACCATAGCAGCTTACTAATTTAAAGAATACAGAGCTGTATTTCTCAGTTTTCACCAGTAGCAAAATGTTCCCCTTGTAATTTGAGGATGATAGTCATGAGGAATCACCCATGAGTGAGCTCGACTGTTCACTCTTGCATTAGGTAATCGGTGCTTAATACCGAGTTACCCAGTCTTCCTCATGAGACTGATACTCTTTTCACACTGGTTTTGCTTAACCCCGTACTTTGTTTAGCCCTGTACTATCCTTAACCCCGGACAATTTTTTGGGGCTTTTCACACACGCTGTTTTTAGTCCCGTACTAGCGCCTATTCCGGAATAAGAAAATTCACTCTGTTCTCACTGCAATTCGTTAACCCCGGATATCGTGAATGTTATGATTGGACATACATGTACTTCGCATCTGGCCAGCTGCGATACGCTCCATTGCGTAGTACCGGACTATTTTTCGTTTCTGTTCTCATTCATTTGCTTGGCACCGCAATTGCGGGGTAAGCAGGAGTTAGCACCACAATTGCGGGGTTAGTTAACCCATACTATAGGTGGGGTTAGCCAACTTTAGCCCACTTTGGTAAAAGCCAGTCTGAACAGAAAGTGGAATAGGCTTAACCCCGTACTATAGGTGGGGCTAAGACCCCCCCCCCCTTAACCCCACCTATAGTACGGGGTTAAGCAAAATATTGCCAGTGTGAAAACAGTATGAGAGTAGGGACTTTTTCGATTTGCCACTGCCAGTGCCTTATTAAGGCACTGGCAGTGGAAAAAGGAAGTCGCCGTCCAAGCAAATCGACAAGTCCCTAGTAATGTGATGGTGTGAGCACTCTCTCTCTCTCTCTCTCTCTCTCAGCAGTCACATGAATGTATTGTGTGCATAATTTCCAAGGGCCTCAATGCATCGTCAGTGATGCTTACCATGTACCAATATTCACAATCTTGCTCTGAAGAATAATTTGGTGGTGTATGAACACTCCCTCACACAAGAACATTAGCAGTACTTGTAAGTATTTTCAAGGCCATTCATACTTCATACCCTGTACATTTCCTAGGACCTCAACGCATTGTTTGAGCATTGTCAGTGATGCTTAACATGTACAAGTACTCAAAATCTTGCTCTGAAGAATAATGCTCCAGTATGAAGTACATGTAATGTATGAACACTCCCTCACCTGAGAACATTAATAGTATGCCTTTCCAAGGGGCATTCATACTTTATACTCCCAAAGATACTATACCTCATGATTCATGAAAGTAAAGTTACAATCTAAACATGGCTACCTACTGCATTTAACAAAAATGTTATATTTCCCTACCAATACCCATGCAATCAGTCTGGCAACACATTGAAGCAAATAACTCATTTACGCAGGAGGCAAACGAGTACATTTATTCCTTACTCCACCAACCACTCGTAAAAGTATATCACGTTCAGAATCACGCACCTGATTTCTTCCATGATGACAGACGAGGGTACTATCAGAGTTAAAATCAAAAGCACAGTGGATTGCAAATAAAACCACACCTGTAATATGAATACCCTGCCTAATACACATATAATACACACATAATTACACTGGTCTGTAATCTGCTTTAAATGGATACTGTACAATGCGTTCATGGATGACAAATTTTGACATATTTCTTCATTTTTGTTCACAAAAGCTCCAATAAACCAGACTGCTTTTTTGTTCCTTTATTTAAAGGTACTAACCATGATTTGAAACCCGACTACAACTTGCTTTTGAAAGCAACTGCAATGGGATTACATTCTTAATTTTCAGATATGTTCTTTATCTTTTTGTTTGTTTCTTGTAATAGGGGGGGGGGGGGGGGTTTTGCACCGACCTCAATTCCCAATTTCTTATATTTGGCGTTGAATCTTTTTTTTCTTCAAATGCTTTTGTATATCATTTTAATGGATATGCAATAAACAAATTGAATTGATTTTGAAAATAATATGTAATGTTCGAGAACTTTCATATGCATAGCATTATTGAAACTGTATAGCACTGGCATCCTCCCTCTCGGACTCGGGGGGGGGGGGGGGGGAAGGCCCAGTTATCTGTAAATCGTAGAAACAATACACTGGTCGCACAACTGCCTACAAATGTGAAGCAATTCTTATCTCCAACTGAAAGAGGTAAACAAAAAAAAATGAAATTTTAATACCACACTCTGAAGACTGACTATGGTACCATTAACTCTTAAGGAAAATCTATAAATATACTCAAAATCTACTCCCATTACAATTCTTTAAAAACCCAGTTGCAGTCAAATTGTAAAGTGGGTGTCGGCCCACAGCATTCTTACAATTTTATGTTCCTCTCTGCGATCTCATGCTCCTCCCTGAAAGCTTCGAGGGCGGATTCCTTAGCAACATCCTTAGCAACCTCCCGATCTCCTCTTACGGTCCGTCTCCGGGAGATGTTTCCACTGTAATGGGTCACATCTGAAATGGAATGTCAAGAAGAAGAAATGTCAATAGGCTTGTCTTCACTAACTCGAGATTGCCAAATATCCCGCTATTTGAACTATCCCGATCGCAAACTATCCAGCTAATTTGCGTCTTCATCAGCCCGAAGTTGCAATTAGCGGGATATTTGGTCGGGATTGTCATCCCAAGATATCTTGGGATAGTTTGCAAAATATCCCACTATTTGGCAAAATATCCAGCTATTTGTCACCAGACCGAAGACTCGCACTATGCGCGAACGCTGAGCAAAATATCTCAAGCTAATTTCTCAAGGTCAAGTTTCAAGTTTCGAGGTCGAATCTCGAGCTGATGAAGACGCGATTTGTAACTTCGGGATTATTTCCCAAATCAGAAATAGCGGGCTATTTGGCAATCTCGAGCTGATGAAGATGCGCCTATGGTCATTTCTGAGAACTGGAAAGTTGAGGTAAGAAAATGAGGGAATATAAAAAGGGAATTTTGAGAGTGCAACGGTACTGCAGTGTATATATGGATGAGCAGATCTATAAGAAAAATCACAACATTTTTATATTTCGATAATCGCTACTCCTGGTTCGATTTTGAGATCTGCATACATGTACATGTATAATAAAGTTGCTCTTCTGATATTCCTTTTATAAAATGGCCATGCTAAATAATGTAATTACATGCACCATGTACTTCATGGTAGATTTCACTACCAAAATGACAAAAGTACAATAAGATCATGATGAACGACCTATCATAAATCATAGACACTAAACATGCTGGCAGCCTAATAATGGGTGATTTGGTGAATTTCACAGCCTTCTGACTGCACACATAACCAAAAAAACATTGTATGGTCACTACATTATGATAACAGAAAGAAACGTGACTAAATGTTTATATCGATTGTTTTGGAAAAATATGAAAAGGAGTTTTAAACTAGTGCATTTAATATTGTAGGCTTACATAAATGGAAATATATTTCAGCAAAAAAGTAGATTGGCCCAAATTTGATGGTGTATATAACCACAGTACAAGGGCGTGACAAAAACCATATTGTATTTATACAGTAAACCAGCTACATTCTTATGATTGTGAACCTGAATATACAATAAAGTTCATGAATGTGTTTGTCTGCGTTCCATGAAAAAGAATATTTGTTGCCATAGTGTTTACTGAATACGCTTTATACTGTGCTGTTTGTGCATATTGATTGTATACTTATATAATGTAGATCTGTGTGCAAAGTTTTCCAATTATCAGCTTCTGAAACAATTCATCTGTAGGTGGTATTGCACAATTCCACAATCTTGTCTGTTTGGAGGTCTGGCTTTTATACTTTTCTAAGCTAACGCCCTTCTGGTTCCAAAGAGACAATATATTTGATATAATACTACACACACACCAACTCCAAACCGACTGCTAATACACAAGTTGGCTATTTAATAGGTCATGACATTTTCTATTTGGTATATTGTTGATCCGTGCGTTCTTTCACAAAACTCTTGTAAGTACAAGTTCACCGACATCCTTTTGAAACGCCTGTGAAATTTGATACATGAGTTTCAATAGGTTGTCAGCGAACTTGTGCTTACAATGTATGATAGTTTTGTGAAACGCTACCCTTGTGATGGTCTTTTCAGTGTGAATGGGGTTTAAATAAAATAATATGAATGGGGCATTAGGTTATGATTATGAACCATACGTACACTGTATGTATTCATTTTGACCTATATGTACACTGTACATACTTTTGTAAGTAAACAGAGTGGGTATTTAATTATCTATTATAAGCAAACTGTAATTAAAGTTCGATATATAAACACAAAGTGTTTAACCATGCATGTACTGTACAATACAAGTCATTGAATATGATCAAACTATATTGCATACTGTACATAGACAGGCCTACACCATAGTCATACATATTGCAATTAACAATAATATTACTGTTATACTGTACAATGTACATGTGTACATGTTTGTATGTACTGTGTAATACAAGACTGATTATAATTAAAGTCCCTTATTAAATACAAACCTATGAACAATCAATGCATATAAATCAATACTTTAGTACAACCCTGAAGGGCGTTTTACCCTGTGCAATTAAGGGTTACATACATGTATTAAGGGTTACATGTACTGTACATGTTTTTTCCTGTTTACTGTCATCTACAGTGTACGAACTGACAAATAACGTTGTCTATTGATTGAACTTGAACTTGAAATATAATTCATCCTCAATTCTCCTCATTATTTTATACCCAGTTTAACTTCATTGAATGCACTCTGTAAACTCTTTTCTCACTCTCTCAAAGTTCTATATTTTCTTCTCTGCTCACCCCACCTCCTCTGCCTACAGTGTACATGTACCTCCAGTCCTCTTCAACTCTCTCGCTCTGTCTGTCGGCATCCTTTTCATATCAAATTGATTTAGCATTATAACCTACCCACTCTAATTTGCATTATTACGGTAACTGTCCATGATTAAGATAAATCCTTTTGAAAATTGATTTGTAAATTGATTTGTAAACTTATACCAGTGAAAGCCATTTTTTTTAATGAACAATATACTTGTAATGTAATGTACTGGACATACATGTATACAGCTGTATGGTACACTGCTCAGCTGACAATAACAAAATTGCTATTTAATAAGTAAGTGTAACTTCAAATAACCTGTATACTAAATTCAATTTGCAATGAATTTGCATGAGAAAAATTCAATCACTTCTTTTGATTTTCGATGTCAAAGTCCAGAGAACAAGCACAATAGAATTGTTAGACCAAATACACATGTATCAAGGACATTCAGGAAAGGCATGCAAACAAACACACTACCATGGCGAACTGCATATGTACATTATTTATAGCTGAATTGAGCTCAATTTACAGGAACATACATACAGTACATGTACATGTATTGTAACTAAATTTAAGTTCAATTCTACATTTGCATTTATTTTGTCATTTAGAAGTTCTCCTACATCTGTAGTATAACAAATTGTCAAATCATATAAACCATGAAAATCAGTATTGATTTTATTATTTACGATATAAATCTACGTATCTACCTATTCTACTTTGCTATTGTTGCACCTCAACATTGCATAACCGAAACTTAAAACACATCGCCAAATTGCTCATACCCCCCCGCCCAAAGGCGCCCTCCGTGACCCTTGCGTCCGAGCGCCGCCAACGTAACCTCTTCCTCTTATCACGAGTTCCCTAGGACACACCTTGGTAAAGGCGCTGGGGATGGAGGGAGGGAAAATAGGTAGATACGTAGATTTATATCGTAAATAATAAAATCAATACTGATTTTCATGATTTACATCAATAAATCAACGTATCTACCTATTCTACTTTGCTAAAGACCAGCACAGATTAAAGCCGGGTGGTAAAAGCCAAGCAAACATATCAACTTGATGAGAAATAGACGACGAAGCCGACTTCAGAGAAGCGACCGCAAAAGCTCGTTCGCCCGCGGGCACATCTTTGAGGCAAAAAACAGTAAAAGAACTTGGAGACTTCCAAAAAGCTGCTTTACAGATATCTCGAACTGAAACTCCGATGAAAAGAGCCCAAGACGTACTGACACTGTGAGTATCATGGGCACGAGGAGTCCTGCCAGGCGTCAATGCCTCAGGGCCCGCCGCCTTGATAGCCAAGACTAACCACCTGGAGATCTTATCCCGAGATGCCGCCGAAAGTGGCTCTCGAGAAACCAGAAAGAGCTGATCCGACTTGCGAAAAGGCTTCGTCTTGTAAAGATACCATTTGAGGGCGCGAACGGGACACCACAGTCCGTCCCCGAAAACCGAAGAAAAATCCGACAAGGGATGAAGCACCACTCCCACTGAACCCGACGCGTCAGACTGATTCTAAGCCTTGGGAATCAAACGAACCCCACGTCCTTCCCAGCGGATATGCCCAGGGGTAACTGAAAGGGTATGAAGTGAGCTCCTACGCTGACCAGAAGTGATTGCCATGAGAAAAACCGTCTTGACCGTAGTAAGCAGAAGCGTCGCAGAACACAGCGGTTCGAAGGGAGGGCCAAAACCTTGGGTAAACTCCACACTGGCGTCAGAGGTCTGAAGAAGGGTCTCTTAAGGAAGAAAGACTTCAAAAGAGCCGCTAGCTGAGGAGCAGAAGAAACCGAAGATAGCAGACCGATAGCCACAAATCGTTGACAGAGCTCTCCCCTTGTCATACAGAGAGATCAGAAAGTCAGCAAAAGAAGGTAAAGACGCCTCTCTAGGGGCGACGCCCACCTCCTCACACCAAGTGTGAAAAACATCCAACCATGCGCTGAAAACCGTCCTGGTCGACTCTCGTCTACTCTGGACTAGAAATTGTGCAGCACGTTCGGAGAAACCTGACGAACGAGCCCTCTTCCCGATAACCGCCAAGCGGTCAGACGGAGGATTTCCGGCCGCTGGTGTAGAAAACCAGACAGAGGTTGCGACACCAGATCCGGATGACACGGCAACGACCACGGAGTCCCCACCAGGAGGGTCAGGAGGTCCTGAAACCACGACCTCGCCGGCCACCCAGGAGCTATGAGAATCATCATCGCTTGATCTTCCCTGATCTTCCAGAGCACATGGGGAAACGACGCGAACGGGGGAAAGGCGTAAGCCCTCCATCCCTCTACGGGATCGCGAAAGCGTCCAGAGCAAAAGCTCCTGGTTCCCGGACTCTCGAGAAAATCGAGGAAAACGATGGTTGAGCGAAGTTGCGAAGAGATCGATGTCGAGAACACCGAACCCTCTCCTCAGTTGCCTGAAGACAGTCGGAGTCAGAGTCCACTCCGAGGGAAGGCACTTGCCTCTGGAGAGAAAGTCCGCTAAGATATTCTCTTCGCCCGGGATATGTGATGCAATCGGGAACACCCTCGCCCCCTTGCACCACGCCCAGAGTTGAGAGGCCAACTCGTTCAGAGCCACAGAAAGAGTGCCTCCTTGTCTGTTGATGTACACCATCACCGATACGTTGTCCGTAAGAATCAGAACCGAACGACCCACCCGACGAGCACGGAAGTGACGAAGCGAAGCAAACACCCCCATGAGTTCCAACACATTGATGTGGGGCAGAAATTCCAGATGACTCCAGTCTCCTGAAATCACTGACCCCTGGCAATGACCTCCCCAAACCAACAGCGACGCGTCCGTGGTGACGGTCACGGAAGGGAGAGGAACTCGGAAGCGTCCGCCCTGAAGGAAGAAGGAACGACGAAGCCAAGGACCTAGAAGACCCTTGATTCTGGACAACAGGGGGATCCATGACAAAAGAGAACTCACGCTCGGCTGATAAAACTCCAACAGAAAGAGTTGGAAGGGACTCATCAATAGTCGACAATCTGGAAGCATGTCGACTAGACTGGAGAGAAACCCTAGCCACTGAAGCCAACGCTCGGCTTTCACCCGACGTGCACATCTCAGAGACCGAGCAGTCCTGACTATCGTCTCGACCCTGTCGAGACTGGGACGAGCCAGCTGATGACGAATGTCCAGCTGAGCACCTAGGTAAGACGGCGTGCGAGTCGGAACGAATTCTGATTTCTCCCAATTTATGAGAAATCCGATATCTTGAGTCGTACTGATCAGAATCTGCATATGATCCAACAGCCTGACTGACGCCACGACTCTCGTGAAAATCCGAGGAGCAGGGCGCAAACCGAACAGGAGCGCTCTGTAACGGTAGAATTTGCCCCGGCACATGAAAATAAGCGTCGCGAAGATCCAAAGAAACCGCGACGTCTGCGGGATTCAATGAAGAAAGGATGGTTGCCAGATGATCCATTCGGAAAAGAACCTTTCCCAAATGAAGGTTAAACCGCTTCATGTTGAGAATCATTCTCAAAGAACCCGAGCACTTGGGCATTACGAACACCGGCGACAATTCCCGTACCACCGACAGAACAAATGCGTCGCTGGTGATCTTCTCCCACGCCGGGAGAAATCTCCGGAGCCGCCCGCCGACCTAAGACCCAAGCACTCGGGGGAAGCCATCTCTAGAGAATGACTTCCCACCACCACGAAAGGGAGTCCGGGAAGATAGAAGAATCACGGTAAGAAGAACCTCGAGACGAAGGACGACCACGATCCTGGTATTCCTCCTCGGCCGGGTACCAGTCCTGAGGGCGGCCCTTAGACTGGACGACGTTCTTACGAAAAGAACCCGAAAACTTCAACTTTTCTTACGAGGTCTGGAGGAAGGAACCGGCTCTTGGACATCGCGAAAAGCAACGGACAGGTCTCGAGCCTGCTTCTCACCATCAATCTCGGCTTGCAGTAGAGTAGTGAAACTATCTCCACAAAGGTGGGGGCTGGCCACTGGAATCTGCGGAAGCAGTCCTGGAATTTGATGCGGTCGAATGCCCAAAAAAGTGAGCACAGCCTCCCGACGATACTTCTCGATGGAATGCGAAGTCACCGCAAGCCGTGAGAAAAGATCAAACAACAAAATGTCACTTTTATCAAAAGGACCACGAGTCCCAAACTTCTTCCCCAAACGACTGGCCACCGCCACAAGTTTGGGAGAAACCCGTTTAGGACACAAAAACAAAACCGCATCCTGAGGAACGAAAGCGTACTTGTCCACCTGCCGCTTAAGAAATCCAGTCGATGACGACAAGTCTTCTGCGGCATTCACAAATTCTTCTTCGTGTAGATCAGGAAGAAACAGTCCCTGAACCGCTGAAGAGTCCGAATTAGAAGACAGGAAGTCCCGCCGCCCCGACGATAACACCGGGACGACACAAGAATCGGGCACATATTTGTGAAACAAGGCTAACGAATCCGCCGCCAGAGACACAAACGGAGTAGACGCATCATCCCCCGCAACTGAACCAAACGACTGAGCGATGGAACCAGTGTCCCAACGATCAACCGAGCCCCCCCTATCTTGACCAGATAAACAGGGACGATCCCCGCCTCTCAGAGCGCCCAACGAAGCGTGAGGCGGAGAAGCAAACAGAGAGGACCCCGGCCGAATATGACAACTCGAAACCCGCACCGGCGACTGCTCAGGCGAGATCGATGCATCTTCGGAAAACTCCGAAAATAAATCAACCGCGATCGGATCCGAAAGTGAAGTAGGACGAACCGGAGGAGCCGACTCGGGCACCGAAGATCGAAAAGCGTCAGCAACAGCCCGCATCCAATCCGAAAAATCCGGCGGGGGTGGAGGCACCGACGGAGGGAGAGTAGCCACCAAAGGCGGACCCCGAGGAGCCGCAAACGGTTCCGTAAAATCAGAGCGCGGATTCTTCGAAGGATAAACAAAATCCGAGGAAGAACCGGCCACAGCGTCCCGGGAACCCCGCCTCTTACGAGACGTAGCGGTAACGTAAAAGGCCGAAGGAACGGGACGGTTATCCGATAAAAGCCCGACGGTAGGAGTCGCAAACCGAATCGGGAAAACGGAACATGCACCGACGGAGAGGCGCGGTTAGTTGAAGCCCCAGGATCCGACTCGGCTGCACGGGTACCCGGACCGAAAACCGAAACCGGCAAATCCGAACAAGGGATAGAAGAACCGATCGGTGACCGGTTCAAGTCCGGATCCACTGAAGCAACCCGAATATCCGTCGATGGCTTTGTGCACCGACCAAACAAAAGACCTGACGGAACAATTGTTGGCGGTGCAGAACTAAGGCCCGTTCCACCCAGAGTTAATACCTCTGGGTTTCCGGGAACCGTCTCGAGAGGAGATAAAATCGCCCCCTCGACCATTCTCATAGGCTTGCCTTGCCCGCAAAAATGTCTGCTGACATTTGCATCCCCGGGGTTTGCGGTGTCACCACCGCTCCCGAGGGGCGTAACTAACGACGACTTATTAGTAGAATCCTTCGTCTTCGTATCCTTCGATGGATTTGTGCACCCACCAAACAAAAGACCTGACGGAACAATTGTTGGCGTTGCAGAACTAAGGCCCGTTCCACCCAGAGTTAATACCTCTGGGTTTCCGGGAACCGTCCCGAGAGGAGATAAAATCGCCCCCTCGACCATTCTCATAGGCTTCCCTTGCCCGCATCAACATCCACTGACGTTCGCATCCCCGGGGTTTGCGGTGTCACCACCGCTCCCGAGGGGCGTAACTAACGAAGACTTATTAATAGAATCCGTCGTCTTCGTTCTCGCGACAGAACTTGATTTCTTCTTCGTGAAACCTGCTAAGAGAAAATAAGAACTGCGAGACATATTATAACCTGCGGGAAAGAAAAATTAAACAAAGGGTACGAGCAATTATCAACAAGAATTAAATAATCTACCAGTGACTAAAACACCCCACCGACTACCCCCGCACGCACCCGAGGCCTCGGAGGAGTGAGGACAGGCAAACGCGAAAGCGGAAACGTAACAGTAGTCGGCAAGAAAACGTTCTAGAATACTGATAAATAAATAAATTCACGGAGTGAAACTACTCTCTAACGAACAGGAAAACGTAGAGAATATTATAAAAGGCGAAAATGCGAACCAAAAAGTGACTAAAGAGGAAAAACTCTTCAACTTTTGGGAGCGATTTTTTAGTGTAACTTATCCGTTCGGATGCGAAGAGATAAGAGGAAGAGGTTACGTTGGCGGCGCTCGGACGCAAGGGTCACGGAGGGCGCCTTTGGGCGGGGGGGTATGAGCAATTTGGCGATGTGTTTTAAGTTTCGGTTATGCAATGTTGAGGTGCAACAATAGCAAAGTAGAATAGGTAGATACGTTGATTTATTGATGTAAATAAGTATGATTATATCAATATATATCACCATTGAAATACAAGTAATTACACAATTCATAATAAGAATATTTGTGAAACTGTACAAATCATATTTTAGTATCATTACAAGAGAGAGAGAGAGAGAGAGATGGAAAGGTGAGGGAGGGCAGGGAATTAGAGGGGAGATGAGGGGAGTGGAGTAAGGGGGTGGATAACGGGAGAAAAGTAAATAATGATTGAAAGTTAGGGAAGAGGGGTGGGGTCGGACAAAGATGGGAGGGGAGAGAGAGAAAGAAAAGGATGGTGAGCTATGGGAGAGGGGGACAGGACGGGAGGGGAAGGGTGAGGGGAAGGGTAAGGCGAGGGGAGGGGAGGGACAAAGGTTGCGTTTATCTAGGAAATTTTTGGCTAGAATCAGGTTTCTCAAACGTCTTTCAGGCAAATTTAGAAGTAGATAAACGCAAAGCCTTTTTTAAAGGGCTTTAGATATGGGCATATCTAAAGACGCAAAAAGGTGCGTTTTGTATGTCACATACAGCCAGAATCACGTTTCAAAATGATCGATAAACGCAAAGCTGTTTTGTACCTCACATACAAGGACCGCCCAGGTGTTGTGTACAAGCATACGTGTGAAGTTGACCTCCGAGAAACTGTCTGCTTCCCGGGTCAAAACAGCTGGGCAGACACAAGGCCTTTATTTTGAATCGTGAAGGGTCGATAAACGCGACATCCCGCAAATCACGATCGTATAGTGGGGTACGATAGTGGGGTTCGATAGTGGGGTACGATATGTACATATCTAGTGGCAAGCCTAGATAAACGCGCTCAAAGAGGAAGAGGATGGAGCTACATTGTAAATGCAATGTGGGAGTGGGAAGAGAGAGGAAATGGTGAGGGAGAGGGAGAAGAAATGAAAGGAGAAGAAATGAAAGGAGGAGATAAAGTAATTATTTGGATGTTTTTTTTATCAGAAAAATTCCCCTAACAGTATTAAAACCGCCTTTAAAATCACAGTACATGTACATGTACATTAACTTTCTGACATGATTTTAGTATTCTACAGTAGATGCATAATATTTGGTCATATTTGCAGATAAACATTGGATAACACATATGAAGTACCATAGAGGACTAGACAATAATGCTCATTCCTAGTTTCCTACCCTCTTGTAATTACCACTTGAAGCACTCAATGGTCTTGCCCCTGGTAGTTGGTAAACAATTGTGGACCTTGAAACTTGACAGAGTAACAATAGGACTGTCCTCATCAGCTCGAAATTGCCAAATAGTCTGCTATTTCTGATTTGGGAAATAATCCTGAAGTTACAAATCGCGTCCTCATCAGCTCGAGACTTGACCTCGAAACTTGAAACTCAAGCTCAAGAAATTAGCTCAAGATATTTTGCTCAGCCTTCGGGCAGGTGAAGATGCACCGAACAAATACACTGTAGCGGGATATTTTGCCAAATAGCGGGATATTTTGCAAACTAACCCAAGATATCTTGGGATGATTATCTCAACCAAATATCCCGCTATTTGCAACTTCGAGCTGATGAAAACGCAAGTTAACTGGATAATTTGCGATCGGGATAGTTCAAATAGCGGGATATTTGACAATCTACATGTACATGTAGAGCTGATGAAAAAAGGCCCAATGAATGAAGCACAAGTAGCCTTTGCACTTCTCATATTTTCCTCATATTTTCTTCACAATTCCCACGGCCATTTCCCAGATGTCAACACTGTTTCAACATACATTTGTCAACAAAACACGGGCCAAATGAAACATGTCATTCTACACGTCAGCCATAAAAATCATCTTTGGTGGCTTTTCTTCATATTTCCCAGAGCCCTCATCAGCGCTGATTTTCTCTGTCGAAATGTAGACAACATTCCACAATGTCAACACTCTTTCGGACATAAATACATGTATAAACATGTCAACAAAACTTTCAATTTTGTATGGACCAAATGAATGCATTATTAAAGCAATTGTGTCATTAAAAAATTAACATTAAAATAAAAAAATAAAATAACCCCTAAACAATGAGCAGATACAGGATCTTGACATACATGTAAAAAGGGGGATGGGAACATTTTTGAAATTATCTGACAAGCAAAGCAAAAATATTTTATGAAGAAATGCACACAGAAATCCCAACGTTAGCATTAGCACTTCAAGCAAGAGTGCTAAATATCTACATAAATTAGGGCTCTTGCTGCACATGTGCAATTGTGCATAAAACATGCCACATACATGTACATGTACAATGTACACATATATGTACAAGTATAGCAGTATCTGTATGGTTTGGTCAGCAAGTCTCTCAAGACACTCCACAGTCCACACTACATTTAACTTTATGATGACAGAAGCGCATTGCATAGCAAACCATACAGATGCAGAACTACTTTCAGTTTTAGTGTAAATCCATGTACATGTACATGTAGGCCTGCAATACTGAATGTCAAGATCAGATCTACAGTACTTGATAAGAGTAATTTATAACATTGAGCATGCTATTTTCACACAGTGTAATACAATGTGCAAGGAGCTAGGAGACATCCTAGAACCCATCAGTTGTACACTGTATCAATACGGTATATCAGACAATGACAGAACCCTTCAGATTATTGTTCACGTACATGTAAAGTAAAAACACAAAGGGCACAGCTGGCAAAATTAGATGTAAACAAACCTCAAGAAATATATTCTCGCATGTAAATCAAACATGGTACTGATTAAAGTATATTTGTGACTCAATTCAACAGAATACATGTACAATGTACAAAAGGAGAAATAAAATTTGATTAAGATTTCAATTTACAAATCCTTATGTACATGTATGTACATTGATATAGCCAGTGACAGATCCAGTCCCCCCCCCCCCCCCCCCCCTCCCGACACACAATCCTAGATCTGCCACTGACACAGTGACACGTACATGTATATCAATTACAAAGAGAGAGAGAGAGAGAGAGAGAGAGAGAGAGAGAGAGAGAGAAAGAGAGAGAGAGAGGGAGGGGGTGGACTTTTTTTTTAAAAGAGAGAAGGAAAACTAGAGGGAAGAGAATTTTGTACACCTACATGTAGCTACATGTACATGTAAGTAAGCAACCCCCCCCCCCAAAAAAATAAAAAAAAAAATAAAAAAAATAATAATAATAAAAATAATAATATAAATGGATGATCTTGCTTTTCACAGAACTATTACTTGTCAGCTCCACACACAAAAAAAGTTAATTAATGAAATGAAAATTCCTGGTATCCTTTTCAGTAAAAGATACCGGGAATCTCTTCACCATGAAAAAACAAATGGTTGATTATTACGTTTAATGCCCATTAGTTGAGCAAATAAACCTTGAACAAAATATTTCTAACATACTTGTACATTCTGCAGTCTGCACACAAATGCACTGACACTCCCCTTCATGATGGTACATGTACATGTACATGTAGTCATGTACATTGTTTTGCAATAATTTTGTTCGTGTTACGTTACTTTTCATGGCCACTCAATTGCTTTTCCTAAATACAGTGTTAGACATATTATTTATCATTTTGTCCTGTTTCAGAGCAACATCACTGATCAATAAGCTCACTTTCTACAGTGTACATTTGGTGGTGCAAAAAATCTAAATAACATTAACAAATCACAAATCTGAATAAAAGAGCAAAATCTGTCTAAAGAAGAAGAAATTGAAGAAACTTGAGAATATTGAGAATTCACTTACTTTCTTCTTCCTGCAACTGATATGCCAGTGCTCCATCTTCGTATACAGACCAATTCTTGACAACTGCGGAGAGGGGGGAAGAAAGGATAATGTTGAGAAGATTAACAGATAAATATTATAATTCATGTCATTCAAACATTATTTCCTTGTTAAACCATGTTTAGATTAAATTAAAATCGCCAACGTTATTATGAACCGATGAATAATTTAGCTGTTTACTGTACATGTGAACAATTTATAGCACTGGTACATGTATCTACATATTTGAGAATGTGACATGTACAATTATAAATCTAAAAGTATTCAACAAAGACCCCAATTCAACCAGTCCATTATCATACCCTTGAGTTATGAAAAACACAAAAACATCAAATTTACAAGGGGTATGAATAATTTAGTTGTTAACTTTAAATGCATGCACTAAGTGGCTAAAGTAAAACGAGGCAGCCGACTTCTAAAACCTTCAAAGTGAACCCCCCCCCCCCCGACATGTATTCCAGATAAAGCTGCTACATGTACAGTAGGAGTGTCTCCTGAAATCATATCTGCAAGCAAGTTAAAAACTAATCCTCCAAGGAATAATGAGTCATGTTATCGAATCTTCAACAAGTATGTGCAAAAAGACTGAAGATATAAAAAGCTGGATGGTGGGGCCTTTTTCAGGGTAGAATATGATTGTACATTTAATTCATGTTGGAAAGGAACTTTGTTAATCTGTGTGGAATTAATAGTAAAGATTAAATACATGTAATATATCCTGTGATGAACAAGAGTATGTTAGATTTAATAAAATAATGTTTGTATATACATGTAATTACAAAATACATCAAGATGCCCTAGGTGTTGAGGGTAATCTACATGTATACACTACCCATAATGGAGTGCACGTAAGAGTACTAATTGCTAAAATAAATTAGCTTGTACAAGTAACTTCAACATTATAACATCTAATGGTAATTCAAAGGTTATTCAGCACTCTTTTTTTTAGTGATTAAACTCTCGCAGAATCAAATGAAACTTAGTCTGCGTGTGGGAAGAATAAAATTGAATATCAGCTGAATCTTCTGTGGTATGAACTGTATTTGATCATGTAATAGCTGAGTAATGCACACAAAAATAAAGAAAAACAAATATACAATCCCCTATGTAAAGATGTGAAAAGAGATATTTGGCTTATTTGAACTCTGCAACATTTTCATTCATGCTTTTTCCACCTTTTATCATATTTTGGTACATGTATGATAATTGTATGATTGTATTCTTTTGTATAAAAAAAAGACTTTGAGAAATTGAGATTGACTTTGATTACAAAATTCCAAGTGTGCCATATGACACTTAGTATTTTTGAAGGGACAGTACAGTGTACATGTACAGAACATAAAATTGTCTCTAAATTATCCCATAATTTAGCACAACAGGGTCAATAGGAATAGGGTCACTAATATCACAAAGGAAGTTATTAATTTTCTTCTATTTAGAAAGCAATTAACAGTTTAAATAGAGCCGCCTCAGGTCCAAAAGTCAAATTGTTAGATTTAGTCATAAAGATATGCACAGATAGAAAGAAAGATTTGTTTCTTTGAACATTACTATACACTGCACTGACTTTACATCTAAAGTGTACATGTACTTTTAAAAAAACAGGTGAAAACACAAGAATGAAACTAGATACAATGTACTTGCTTGCATTATAACAGCTTTCATTTTCCTTCATCTTTGCAAATTTTGACAAATCTTTAAAGGGGACAACAACAACAAACTATTAGTGTGCAGATAGTAATCCCAAAACTGTACAATCTGTATTCTATGTTAAAGATAAACTTTAGTAGGCCTACTGGTAATGCGATTGCATTGAGAAAGAAAAGCTTGGAAAGGATCAGAAACAGTTGATCATGTAGCATGTAAGTATTGGTGTGCACTGTAAGGTTCTGGAGTCATCCAAATCATAATAAATTTGACTGAGTCTTGGTAAAGTAACAAGCACTGTACACAGAAAGCTATATATGGGACAACACACATGGTGTTGGGCTAGTACTACCTTGATTTCCTTGTCTTTCTATGCTCATCACTCAGCCAGTATACATATGGGCATTTCCATGTTAAGTGGGTACTTCTGTGATGTAAATATGGTCAAAATTGTTTTCACCCCTAGAGCAATCAAATTTCTCCCTTTGCTTGTCCAATATCTATATTCTATATTTTTATGAGGGAAAAGATAAGTGTGATTTCATGTTAACTTTGCAGAGGTCGTAAAGTAGGACATGTATTGGGGGGAACGTATGTAACATTGGACAGAAATTTGTAACTTAAATTACCTCTGATTTATTATTTGCTCAATATATAAATGCAATGTTCATTCATGTGAGTTAAGTATCAATAAAACATCAATTTAACAATCATCTCAGATTTTGCTTCTTTTTTTAATTTTTTTTTATAGCTTTTTTTGTGAATCAGAAAAACAAATATTTAAGGAATGTTTGCAATGTATCATGTATTATTGAATGAATAAATCTTTCACACATGTTTTAATGGTGCGTACTCTATTAATTTGGTGTCACTGTGTACTGGATGTTGATGCTATGTTCATATATTCCAGGATAAAATAAAATCTAGAAGTTATAATTGTTGATGCATGTTGGAACCAATTAATAAGAATAGGGAACGTATGTAACGGTTGGACAGAACAGGCATCTAAACGTTTGTTTGAATTCTGTTTTGGGACACATATTTCATAATCAATATATTCATAAGCGTTGCATAGGTTAAAATGTTTCATTGTATTGATCATTTTAAATTGTTTTGTGTTTAGGTCATTGTAAATTCATTTTGTTTCAAATCACTGCCTGGCCAATGTTACATGTGTTCCGTATCAGAACTTCAAAAGCTGCAGATTTATGGAGAATAAGTGAAATGTGAATGGTCTTTAATTATTAAGTATAATGAAATCAATGAATTTGCCAACTGATATACGGTTTGTAAATCTGTAAAATAGATTAATTGATAGTTTTGAAATCTTATCTCACCTCTCATTAATCTTTTGACCAACTGCAAAAGCAAGCAACGAACTTCAGTGTACAACTTAAATTGTCCATGGATGAACCATTTATATAAATTTATAAAATTATGAACACCTGAATTGCAAATTCAAATTTAAAAATGATAAGATAGTAACTATAGTCACATGGAAAGAAGTTGGCACAATATAGAATAAAAGGCAAACACTAATCATTTCATTGAAATTGAAATTTCACAAAACCTTATATACAAATTTAAAAGTAGTCTAGGTGATGTCTTTAATAGTCAGTAGCCAAAATGTGTCTCGGACACAGAGCCCAATAATAACAGACTGTTAAACAATAATATTGAGCATGCATTTCACTACATGTAAGCATTAGCTTGTAATCAATTCCCATCAAGACTGGGAAAGTAGTTGACACAATATAGAATAAAAGGCAAACACTATTCATTGATATTTCACAAACATCATGTCGTTAATTACAAATTGTCTATACAGGATTTGTATGCTTTTATTCTAGAGTTCTTTTATCTGCTAACTACAATGTGTATGATATTTACCTTTTATATTTCTTAATTTTTCATAAATGCTCTATTTAATTCTATTTTTGCTCAAAATTATGATCATTCATTTCAAGTAAGTTCAAATCAAATACATGTATTTATAACAATCATTTTGATGTAATTCAGATCTGAAATTCAAAAAAGATTTGACACTGCATACTCAATGGGTTATTTTGCATATTATAATGCATCAATTCAATTGAGCATTCATTAAATATTTTCAGTAAATAATTGTGTCTTTGTGCCAATTTTCCATGAATTTTATTTGTTTTCATAACACACAAGTCTATTGAGGTGATTAAAACCTTACTGAAGTACAACGTGAGAACAATAAATTAGCACGATCCAGCCATTTAATCATGTCTCCTTTTTAACATCAATACACGCAGTTCTAGGTTTTCCTCTTACACGAGAGTCAGAGAATATTGTAAGGATTTTAAAACCGATGGTTTGGGACGATATCGGGTGTGCTGGACTTTACACAAGTTCTCTGAAGAAGTTGGAATGACTCGATTCATTATTAACCAATCTATGAGTAATAAGACATTCATAAATTGTATGGAACAAGTCATGATTCTGGGGAGAGTTCTGCAAAGGTGAAAAATTGTAATCTAGTGCTGCTGATGTCTTCCCGAAGGACAGGGTTAGGCATTTTCTTCACTATCTGTTTTCTACATTCCCGAGACACATCCTCACGTGCTGGCCATATAAATAGCCCCGGATGAGACTCCGACTCGGCCATGTACTTGATGACAAGATCTTCTCCCACAACATCTTTCACCTGAAATCAAAAGAATTAAAGATGAAAAAAATCATGAGTTTAAAATCCATTGTGCTAATTCAAATTTAAATGTATTTGTATTTTTTTTTCTTTTTTGACTTGTTAAGATTTTCTCACGTTAATAGTAATCATGCACATTTTCACTCCAAACAGATAGATATTTCCTGGTTTTGAAACATGAAGGCATTAAATGATTAACAGAAGGATTGTAAAATATCAATGCAATGATATGACTCAGGTAATGTAGATGCAATATTTTGTATAATTTAGTGTAGGCTCAATAATGAAATAATTCTTGTGTATAAAATGTCATCCATTGAAAAGTAAAATAATTTTTTTTTTTAATGCGACCTTTTGAAGAAAACACAATTTATTGAAGATAACCAACATTAAGTAATCAAGCAAGCTGTTGGTAAGTATAAATTTGTTTTTTTGTTTTTCCTGATTTAGGCAACTGCAGTTGCTTTTTTTGCGTGAGCTAAATTGGGTTGCGGTTGCACCTATTGAAAATGCGAGATCGGCGAGAGTTACCAGTGTTGCATACATGAAAAGCTACATATGGGACTGTAATGTAATAATATCACTACACGTTAAAATTTAGCACTAGCAGACCAGAAGAGGAAAATATAATCGTACACCACTAAAGTTACACATGACTCATTTTCGGAAACATATTATGATCTTTTACTGTATTTCAAAAAGATTTTGAATAACAAATACGTACCATTCCACGATTTTCAAAGCCTAATCTAATTACGATCGGATGTCGTCTGCTGCTCACGTCCGACACGTACGTAAATAGGACAGAAAACATGTTCTGTCATACGTGCGTACGTGTCGTTCTAACTACCTGGGGGCCGTTTCTCGAAACCAACTCCATGACAGTCATATCTTTGTCGGCGACCTACGGAGATGTCATGAAGCGGATAAACCGTTTCACAAAGCCATGGCAGACATGATATCGATATATCGCGATACTAGCAGCTCAAGAACATAGTCTTTGTCACGATCCATTTGATTTATCAAGAATAACCCAAAACAAGTTTTGGGGCTAAAATTGTTCAAAAAGATATATTTACATATAAAGTCTCCTAAAATAAATAATAAATAGTGTCATTATCATATTTACATCATCAAACGATTTGCATATTTCTGTAAAGATTCTTAAATTGAAGAAAAACCGGTGAGTGTTTTTTTTCTACAGTCGAATCAAAAGTTAGTTGAAGGATACCGTAATGTGATAGTTTATCAATACATACTTTTTTGTTTATTGTGACGAGGAATTTTAGGCAAAATGTCTTTTCTCAGCCAGTTTTTATTCTAGAGTCTCATAAATACTCGTTATATAATTTATTTGATATTGAAAATATAATTTGGAAGAAGTAATTAGAGAGGGAATAATAATGCACATAGGCCCCAAAGGTATGCGGTATCCTAAGAAAAGACTATGGATCGACTATGGAAAACGGTGTGTAACATTCTTACCTCTCTTATATAGTTTATTGATTTGTGATTTAATGTTTATATTCAGCTTTTTAAAGTTTCTGTATAATTTGTATTCTCACTTTGGTACATTTGCATTTCGCATCCCAGAGAATTACGTACCGAACTCGTCTATATTTTTCTCAAAATGATAGTGAAACTAATCGTCCATTTCGCGGCCCATGGAATGGCAACAAACTGACTTGTGATGGCGCTTTACAGCAATTAAAAAGATATGACAGGTTCGGAGCAGTGACAACTCGCTTGTCGCGGAAGTTGTCGCTCATCTTGGCAAAGACGGCTTCGTGAAACACTTAGCTGACAAGTTGCGTGACAGTGGCGAGATGTCGTTGATCTTGTAGTTATGACGGTTTCGAGAAACGGCCCCCAGCAACCGTGAACGTACGCACAAACTGGACAGAAGTTATATAGAGCTACACAGCCCCGCGATTGTAGAAGTCAGCGCATGGATTGCAAGTACAATCAAACGTTGCAGTGCCTTGGTTCACTTGACTGATACGTGGATTATCCATGCGTCATATTCGCGGACGCCACGGTCCGGTTTTTTAGTTGTTACGTACGTTCGTGAGTTGGACCGAATATTGCACTCCAAATTTTGAATAGATTTTATCTCTATTTGCGTTTATTTTGACGATTTTTTTCTTGGTCTACATTTCAACCTTCATCAAAAGAGTTGCAAAGCACATAAAACTGTTGGGTGACACAACTAATAATTGTGGGAAAATTCACTCTGAACGTACGTAACACAGGTGGACAGAATCTCTCATTCAGCCAATGTAATTTTCAACTCTCTCACTCTCCCTCTTTAAAGCTCAATCGCCGTAACTATGATCAATGCCGTAATCCACCCGCATCAAAATCTCTTTTCAAAACATGAAACATCAATTTCTTTTTAGAATTTTTATTTGCATCACCCTCAAAATCACACCACTCAACATTTACTGATTGTACTTTGGAATTTTTAATAATAATCATTAAAGAAAAGAGGACAACACAACCAAATGACATTATTAGTGCATGGAATTGTCTTTTTTATTTCTTTATACCATCAAGAATGAAAATAAAAACACAGAAAGCCACAGGATATTTATTTAATTTTTCTGTAAGCGCTTTATTCTTTCACACACAGAAGTACCCTATTACCGTGGAAATGCCCATGTACATTTTCTTCCAAAATTGTTTGGCACATGTCATTTGTTTGTAATCTTGAACATTCAGTGTAAGTTTTGTTTGATTCTGTGAGAATTAATTTTCTTTTTATTACCAGAACTGGAGTTTATCTTTAATGTTTAAGGAGTATAACGAGACTAAATAAAAGTTAAGACTAATTTTTCCATTTTGGACAACTTGCTTATATTTTTCAGGGCAAACAACTTTCTTGTGTTTCGACATTGGACATCAAATGCTCACAGCGTGTATTCTAAAAGCGTATCCGAAGTGTATATTATTTATTTTTCAGGGGATTTTGTTAATTGTGTATTGTTTACCAATATTAGGTGTAGACCTATGAATTATGATGGACAGGTGGGTTTAAGTGTGTGTAGTCGTGGTTATTTTACCTGACTGCTAAGAAAGCATAAATGCTTGTTAGTAAGCAACCTGGGCAGCGTCTCACGAAATCGTTATAAGTACAAGTTCACCGACATCCCATTGAAATGCGTGTATTAAGTTAAACACGCCTTTCAATGGGATATCGGTGAACTTGTTCTTACGACGGTTTCATGAAATGCTGCCCAGAGGACCGACGACTGTAGGGCGCGCACACGTGTTAAGTTAGCGACTGTAATCAATTTATCATTACAGTCGGTCGCTAACTTAACACACGTATGCGCCCGCACCCTACCGTCGGTAGGTATGCAATTGTATTGTGCAGCAGTTTGCTGTGAATCCTGTGAGAAAGTGTATATTATTATTACAAGTCTTCGTTTTTAGGAAAAATACTCCAAAAAAGATAAGAAAATTGACACGAATCAGGTAAGAAACATAACGACTTTTAAATCATGACCATTATTTGAACAATTGATGAAGATTTAGTCGATTTGTCGGTATGTTTTAGTAGGGTATCTCCACACCAGAGTTACGGGTCAAAGTCTGGATAGATTTCTTAACTAGTGCCACATTTTCTCTTATTCTTCTGCAGAAGTAGGCCTACAACAGGCCACTATGTTGTCGCCGTCTTCAAGCCTCAAGGAATCTTCAAGGTTATTCACACCAGACAGCCATAATGACCACAATTACAACAGAACTCAGAAGTCAAACTCAAAAAGTCAAAGAGAAAGCCAGGCATTGGTAGACTATTAATATTAAGTCTGACAAGTGACATCCACCTTTTAGTTTTAGTTTTACGTTTCGGTCTAGGTAGTAAGAAATACTTATGAGTAACTTAACAATGAATACAGTATTATCATATCTCAATTGAAACTCTTTAGTATTGATTTTCAACTGACAGCAATAACTTTTCGATAATGTGCAACCGCAGAACTATCAGCTCTGTCAACGACATCCGACCAGCATCCACGCCCGAAACGTCCGGGTCAAATTGGACTTGGCGTTCCGTTATCATAACAACATTCCTCGCACATCCTCTCTTTCCCACAAAAAGTGAAACCCCAAATTACATGACAACAAATACATACCTTCCTTTACACCTGGATTGTTGGCTTCTATAATAGTGCCATCCGCTCCATCCGCCATTTTACTAGTGATCTGTCTCTTAGTCTGACAATTAATAAGTCTTTTTAGGTCAAATGGCTTCGCTTATTCGACTTCCAACGTTCGACAATTTCAGCAGATGCTGTGCTGTAGTTGAACAAGAGATGGCGCTGAGCCGAACTCAAAACAAATACTTTTGACATGACGTGCATGTATATCTTGCACCCACGATGTTTAATATTCTGAATAAAACAGTAAAGGTGGTTACAAAGAATTCCATTGAGTCATCGTATGCTTGATGATTCACTGCAGAATGAATGAAATAATGGAGGGGGGGGGGCCGGGGGGGGGGGGGGGGGGGCACACATAGATAGCGCTACATTTCGAACTCATTTTTTCCTTTACTTTTATGTCTTCCCCACCACTTTAAAAGTGGGCGTGGTCAATCATGGGCGTAATCATGAGCGCTCGCTGCACAATGGAAAGACAATCAAATTCAAATTCAAATTTCAAATTCAAAATTTATTTTCCAATGATTGGAAATTTGTTTCGTTTGCATGTCAGTACAAGATTACAGATTATAAACATCAATATGATACAAATGGATACAGAGTAGTTCATTTGACTTGAACATAGGTTAACACTAAATGCGATAGTTCAACATGCAGACTAAAATTCAATTCATAATTCAGACTAAGTAATTAAATTCAGTTCATAATTCGGATTAAGTTCAATTCATAATTCCGAATAAATCAAATTCACAATTGAGATTAAATTCATTAATGATTCAGACCAATTCAATTCATAGTTCGATCAGATCAAATCAAATTCAAATTCAAATCCCGATCACATTCAATTCATAATTCAGATTAAAATAAAATTAACACTTCAGATCAAATTCAATTTATTATTCAGACTAAGTAATTAAATTAAATTCATAATTCGGGTTAAATTAAATTCACAATTCAGATTCAATTCAATGGGTTCCGACCTACTCCTCTATTGTTGTTCTTTTTTCTTTTAAGTTCATAATATTGACTTGCCATATTGGAGTAAATACTAAATAGTAAAGGTTTCTATTCATTATAATATTTATGCTATGTCAATAATGTCAGCGAGTTTATTAAAATAACACTTCATGTAGGCAGTTTAAAAAATAACTGAACAAATAATACTCTCATTATCTTATCATTTATTGAAAATATTTTTGTTTTACGGGCGATCTTGACAACATTGGACTTTAAAAACAAAAATCGTCATCATATCCCGAAAGAGTAAAATCAGTAAATCACAAGAAATTGATAACAAATAGAAGCGAATTAAATGTTACCAGTGGGGCAGACTAGTTTTGTGGATAAGCGATCGCTTCACAATTCATAGGACCCAACTCAACCCATTAATTAAACGAAGTTCAAATATTTTGGCGGGAAAGCCAGATATTTTATATATTATTGTTGATGTAAGGGAAGGGGACTAAACCATATTATTTCAATGGATTGCTCATAAAAAGAGAAAAAGGGGAACTATGACGGGGGAGGGGAAGGGGATACTTTTAGAAGAAAAAAAATTATCGGAGAGTCGTCCCTAAAAAAGGTCCTCTTTTTGGGAGTAAAACAGGAGCGGACAGCTGGCCCCGACAGTAAAACTTAATTCAATATTTATTCAGGAAGAGTATCAAAAGGCCTGTATTTTATCACTAAATTTAAATCTTCCAATTGCGTTTGCACTCAAATCAGACATAAGTTCATTCAATACTTTTTAAGTGCGAATGCTCATACGGGAAAGGCAGAAGTTTTGGGGAGATAGTATGAGTGGGATAGCACCAGTGATAAAGATTGATGTGAACTATGCAAAAGCACAGATAGAGTCACAGAGAGAGAGAGGGAGAGAGAGGGGGGGGGGGGAGGTATGGAGAGGGAAGCGGGGAGGGGGAAGTGAGAGTCACAGACAGGGAGGGGATGGGGGGGGGGGGGTAGTGGCACGAAAAGAGATTTGTATAGAGAGAGAGAGCCGGACAGGGACAAGCGACGAGAATCCTATTCACACTATCACTCTATGAAGTCAGGTATGATGAAAAACGCAATTGATCCGTATATTTTGGCGGGAAAGCCCGATATTTAACCAAAAAACTTTTTTTTCTTCCAGCTTTTGCCAGTTATACCATAATTACTGATGTTGTTGATGTAAGGGAAAGGTGACTAAATCACACTTTGTCAATTGATTTCTCAAAAATGAAAAATAGGGGCCTATGGTGTGGATGGGGGTGGGGGGGGGGGGGTAGTGTAGCAAACAACTATCGTTGAGTCTTAGGGAGGGGGGGGGGGGGTCATCACTAAAAAGGGCCTACTATTTTGTAATGGCTGAAGCGAACAGCTAGGCTGGCCCCTGATGCATATCACATATGTTTTAAAAGCAGTATTATTTCAGTTTTTACTCCCCAGCATCAATTTGATTATATCGTAAACAATTTTCTCCTTTTTCTTGTTTTACTCCAATGTGCTCTTATTTTGCTGTAAGTTTTCCTTACTTCTGTACTATCTATTTTCATGTTTTCTATGTCTATATGGACCCCTCTGTATAACAGCATTGTTATGCTAACAACGCTGAGTAGTGCCATCCATGTTATACCTAATGTGTCTTTATGATTGTAAATGTATATTTGTTGATGTTTTTTTAAATGACGGAAAATAAATACAATACAATACAATACAATTGAACTGTCTTGATGTTGTTTTTCTCTCTTGAAATTTCATTACAGCCCCATCCCTTTTCTTTTCCTGTAGAGATATTGAAAGTCCAAGACAAGGTGAAAATTGCTCTACTGTGCATTCAGCGACAATACACCGAAAGAATTTGCCCACTGTTGCCATGTCAGGAAGGTTCTTTTAACCCCCCCCCCCCCCACCCAGTGTTATTTAGGGTACGCATATGCATGTTCCCTCCTTTTGAAAACACCCCCCTAAGTCTGGTGTGTAAAGTCAATACGGGCCGGATATTTGTGTACTACGAGCCGGACTTCGGTGCGTGAAAAGTACCCCTTTACCTGACATTTTGGTAACACAAAGGGGTGGGGGGGGGGGGGTTATCCCCTTTGGTCATCCTGTACGCTAACAAAAGTGTTCTCTATTGATAAGGAGGGCTGAACCGGCTCCGCTTTTTATAACTTACTTTATTTTTTTGAAAGTCCTTGGTGCTTTGTCGGGCAATACACCCCGTACTGATTCTTTAAATAATAGCCAGAAAAAGAAAGACAGATCTGTACCCTGATTTCGTGTTCTCTTCCCAACACTTATAATTTCTGTTTGGTATTCTACATAGTAGCCCTAAAGTGTATTGTGTATTGAACGTACATTTAAATAAAAGACGAAGACAGCATGCATGCATGCCTCTCCGAGGAAGGGAGGGTCGTTTTCTTGTCAATTCATTCATTGATGCTATGTCAGATGCAAGTATAGTTTGATAGTTACGTAATAAGCTATTCGAATATCCCTATTGATAATATAGTTGAATAACCAAGCTTTTCTATTCATTGATGCCAAAGTAGGGAATACCACGTCTACCAGTGGCGTAATGAGCAAAAACATTGGGGGGGGGGGGGAGAGAAAAATTCGCATCACCATCGGACTCTTACATGACTGTGACATGCCTGCAGGCCCCGCAGAACGTTTTTCAAAGTGAATGGGGGGGGGGGGGGCTAAAGTATCTACGATCAGGTAGAGCGTAGTGTAAATGATTGGCGTGAGGTCCAGGGGCAATAGGGCACCATAGGGGTTCCAGGGGGCAGAGCCCCGGAAGCGCAGGGGTTTTAAGCATTTAATTACGGTCAGATGAGCATATTTGATACCTTATTTGTGACACTAATTGGCGTGGGGTCTAGGGAGCGGGACCCCCAGAAGCTCTAGGGTTTTAGGCATTACATTATGGTCAGATGAGTATCCAGGGGCCCATCCTAGGGTCCTTGGTGGGGTCCAGGGGCAGAGCCCCGGAAGATCAGGTGTTTTAGGCATTAAATTACGGTTTGATGAGTATCCAGGGGTCCATGGGGCGGAGCCCCCGCAAGCTCAGGGGTTTAAGACATTTAATTACGGTCAGATTAGCATATTTTAATACCTCATTTGTGACACTGGTAGGTCATTCGGATCCCCGCCGTTTGGGGGCTCCGAAACTAAGGCTTCTAAATAACTATATTTTTTACCTGCCATGTAAATTTGGGAATTTGTCATTTTCCAACAAACGCGTAAAAAAGTAATATTTACAGAAAAAGGGAGAACAAAATCCATTTCAGCAACATTTTTTCAATTACTGGTATCGAAATACGATTAAACCACGTTTAAATTTTATTTGGGGGGCAACTGCCCCCCCCCCCCCATCAGTACGCCAGTGACGAATTAAATACTGAATTAAATAGACCAGTCTTCTATTCATTTTGGCATGCCAAGCACCTACTAGTCGGGGCTGTTAGGGATATTTTGGTGCAGATTCTTCTAAAAGCACCAAATTTGGCCCAGAGGTAGCTTATACCATACTATTACGATTTCTGCCGGGCGCCAAAAAGGGCGCCCTCTGTGACCGCCATATTGGTCAAATCCAAAATGGCCGCCATCTGAGTTAAAGGTCAAGCGTTGATCCAAAAGAAAAAGGACTAATATGATAAAAATGTATATATTTATGGGGTTTGGGGGGTCAGAGAATATGATTATGATGTTATTTCATCGATTTGAGGTCTCCTTGGGGCTTTCATACTGGTCATATTGGTCAAATCCAAAATGGCCGCCATCTGAGTTACAGGTCAAGTGTAGTTATGGAAGGAAATGGGCTAGTATGTTAAAAGTTTATCTATTTATGGGGTTTTCGGGGTCAGAGAATCTGATTATGATGTTCTTTCATCGATTTGAGATCTCCTTAGGGCTGCCATACTGGTCATATTGGTCAAATCCAAAATGGCCGCCGTCTGATAGTTAAAGGTCAATAGTAGTTCCAAAAGGAAAAGGGCTAGAATGATAACAGTTTATATATTTATGGGGTTTTCGGGGTCAGAGAATCTGATTATGATGTTCTTTCATTGATTTGAGGTCTCCTTGGGGCTGCCATACTGGTCATATTGGTCAAATCCAAAATGGCCGCCATCTGATAGTTACAAAGTCAAGTGTAGTTACGAAAGGAAATGGGCTAGTATGATAAAAGTTAAAATATTTTTGGGGGTTTCAGAGTCAAAGAAGCTGATTATCATGTTCTTTCATCGATTTGAGGTCTCCTTGGGGCTGCCATACTGGTCATATTGGTCAAATCCAAAATGGCCGCCGTCTGATAGTTATAGGTCAATAGTAGTTCCAAAAGGATAAGGGCTAGAATGATAACATTTTATGTATTTGTGGGGTTTTCGGGGTCAGAGAATCTGATTATGATGTTCTTTTATCGATTTGATGTCACCAATCCTGTCCTACATGACAGCCCAAATGAAGTCCATTTCCTGGTTGAAGAAGATCGTAAGAACAGTAGCTAGTTGGAGGTGTTGAATATGTTCCTCTTATGTCCTGTCTTACTCGCGACGAGGAGGTCGTCGATGTAGGCGTACTTAACTTGTAGACCATGGGTTACCTCGATCATCAAAAAACTGTTGAAAAGTATATATGTGCGGCATTTCATAGCCCAAAAGGCATGCGCACAAATTCAAGTAACCCAAAGGGTGTGGTGATGGCTGTTTTGTGTACGTCTACTAGATCGACTGGAATTTGGTGGTACGCTCTGATGACATCGAGTTTGGAGAAAACTCTATCGCCTGCTAGAGCTGAGGTGAAATCTTGAAGATGGGGAATAGGACATTTATCGGGCACTGTAGACTGGGCGTGTGAGGTCTGGACATTGGTCAAGAAGAGATTTGGAAGCAGCTTAACTGTCTGCCTTGACAAACATGGGGCTGATAGAAGGAGAAGAAGAAAGGATGCCTCTTACAGATAGATTAGTGGTAGAATCGATGAGCTTGAGATTGCGCACATCTACCAGAAAACCAAAGTGAGGGAGAAAGTCTGCCCCGAAGATAGGATTGGATATGTCGGCAATGATGAAAATCCACCTGGAAGCTCGACGTAGGCCGACGTCGAGAGTCGGGCTTACACTCAAAAAACTGAGGTGCTAAATGTTGGGTGCTGAGTGAGATTCTGCACTTGAAGTGCCAAAATCAGCACTTGACGGGTTAACTTTAACAAGGAAACCGAAACGTGCTGAATATTTGAGTGCTGAAAACGAGTGCTATAACAATATGCAGCACTTAACATCGAGTGCTGACTGCATAACCTGATCTGATTGGTCGGTTAGTATAATAGCTGTTACCTTGTGAATATTTGTTTTTGAATCAAATTCAGCTAAGAGATTCTTACATTCTTCATTCTCCAGGTCAATACCCAAGGCCTCAAAAGTCTGAATAACTTTGCTCCTTAAACTGTCAACAACATCAGTATTCAAAGCTGTTGCAGCAGATAACAATCTGTTTGTCATAGCATGGGTCATGTTGGTGTTTGATAAAAGAGAACCAATGAAAAATGCAGCTGGTCTCACTATGAACATGACAGACAATGAAAGCGGACAAAATATACAGTTCCTCAGGTAGACAAAGGAACATCCCTTGACTGCTATTATGTAAAATGTGTAGAACAGGTGAATATGCATGTGACACCTGTTCTACACACTTTTACATAATAGCAGTGAAGGGATGTTCCTTTGTCTACCTAAGGAACTGTATATTTTGTCCGCTTTCATTGTCTGTCATATTCATAGTGTCTTGTACTGTCATTATGCATTGCTCCATCTTGTTCTTGTAGTAGGCCTATCCTATCATCATCATCATCAAATGCATCATCTGCTGCAGGATTATGCACTTCACCAACAGCAACACCCAAATCAGCATCAACTAGACCCTCCATACCCTGTACAGCTTCAGGTTCAGGTTCTTCTTGTGGATGTTGGTTTAATAAATGTTTCCTGTAAGAGTTGAAAGTGGTAAATGACGAAGGACATCCACCTTGACCACATATAGGCATATGTTCTGGCTTATTGCAGAACTTTGTCAACATGTGCCTTTACTGCAACAGTGTTTTTTGGTTAAACTGTTAATAAAATACCAACTATATATATAAAGTCATTTATTTGTCTTTTTTTGTGTGTGAGTGTGACAAAATTGCATAATTTCACTATATATGAAATATAACGCCTGGAGTGCTAAAACATATAACACCAGTAGTGCTAAACATTACAAAACTGTTGTGTTCTGCACCTAAGTTGTGCAGTTTTTTAGCACTACTAGTGCTATTCAGAGTAGATTGTGGGGTTATTTAGCACCACCTGCCCAACATTCATAGCACTTGAAGTGTTTTTTTAGCACTTTTTAGTGCTTATCTAAAGCACTTAAACTAGTGCTGAACTAGCACTTGCACTTGTGCTGAAATAGCACTAGCTGTGCAGTCCCTATGCGAGCACTGAAAAGGTGCTGAATATAGCCCTCCAAGTGCTAAAAATAGCACTACATTTTTTTGAGTGTAGGTCTCCGTAAGTAGTGATACTTGATAGATTAACTTCTTGCAGGGGAATTTCGAAGAAGGGTGCATATGTTTCTCGGATTTGGATGGAGCGTGGACCTAGTAGGTCCATGGATGGAGGAAGAATGCTAACCTCAGTTCAATGGTCTACGAGAAATCTAATCCCTGTTTCCTATCCGTAATGTAGAAAAGGCAATTTTTGGGGCTGGTGCCATGCAGTCGAACTTGTCGCTTCTAGTCGCTGGCTGGGTCGTATCCCTGGTTTGAAGAGGTTGATTTGAAAGTGCAGGGAGGAGTACATTTCTTGGCTCGCTAACAAAACGAAAGTGATAATAGCAACCCCCTTGTGAGCTGGGGCTTCGCGCTTGACGGTCTTGCTTCTGATGTGATATTTGCGCTTTCATTTGCTGCATTTTCAGGAAAGGAGTAGGGTGTGAAGAAGAAGAAGAAGAGACGAGAAAGAAGACCAATTGGATGAAAGTTAGATGGGGAATTTGTCACAACGATTTTTTTGGGGGGGGCTAAATCAGCGAGGTTCTTGATCTTCATCGAGTCCCCAGTTGATGCTAAAATGAGCTGAACATAATTTTGTGAGCAGCCTCTGGAGAAATAGCTGTTTCAGAATGTTCTCCTCCAACTTGTTCACCCCAGCACTTTTTTAACAATTTTGATGAAGGATGTCTGCGACTCAGTAGGTTGGTCGGGTTTAGATCACGTCGGGGTAACCAGTGAAACGATGCTCTGCAAATGCGAGGGCGGATGTAGCAACAACATTGACAGCAATGACTAGTAGAACATAGTGATGAAAAGTATGGGCGCAGGCCAAGATTTATACCGACTCAAGTGTGAAATGGCGCATCTTCCCTCATCTTCTTCAACCAGAAAATGGACTTCATTGTAGCCTATCATGTAGGACAGGATTGGTGACATAAAATCGATAAAAAAACATTATAATCAGATTCTCTGACCCCGAAAACCCCACAAATACATAAAATGTTAATATCATTCTAGCCTTTTTCCTTTTGGCACTACTATTGACCTATAACTATCAGACGGCGGCCATTTTGGTTTTGACCAATATGACCAGTATGACAGCCCCAAGGAGATCTCAAATCGATGAAAGAACATGATAATCAGTTTCTCTGACCCCGAAAACCCCATAAATATATAAACTTTTATCAAACTAGCCCATTTCCTTTCGTAGCTACACTTGACCTGTAACTATGAGATGGCGGCCATTTTGGATTTGACCAATATGACCAGTATGGCAGCCCCGAGGAGACCTCAAATCGATGAAAGAACATCATAACCAGATTCTCTGACCCCGAAAACCCCATAAATAGATAAACCTTTAACATGCTAGCACATTTCCTTCCATAACTACACTTGACCTGTAACTCAGATGGCGGCCATTTTGGATTTGACCAATATGACCAGTATGAAAGCCCCAAGGAGACCTCAAATTGATGAAAGAACATTATATTCAGATTATCTGACCCCCCAAACCCCAGAAATATATAAATTGTTATAATACTAGCCCTTTTCCTTTTGAAACTACGCTTGACCTTTAACTCAGATGGCGGCCATTTTGGATTTGACCAATATGGCGGTCACAGAGGGCGCCCTTTTTGGCGCCCGGCAGAAATCGTAATAGTATGGTATAAGCTACCTCTGGGCCAAATTTGTTGCTTTAAGAAGAATCTGCACCAAACGACCCTTATATAGCCCTAACAGCCCTGACTATACGTATTGATACACCTCTTCACGACTGCAGTGTAAACAAAAATGAAAATAATGACATAAAAACTCACTTATTAGTTACTGCAATAAAGTCTTTACGAGAATTCTTGACATCATCAAACGTAATTAATTGCAGTATATTGATCGAGTTTCGCATCATACCTGACTTTATTTGATTTATGGGATGAATATGATTCTCTTTGCTTGTCTCTTTCCGGCTCTCTATCTCTCTCTCTCTCTCTCTCTGTGTGCCATTACTCTCTCTCTCTCTCTCTCTATGACTCTCACTACCCTCCCCCTTCCCTCTGCACCCCTCTCTCGCTGTGTGACTCTCTCTATCCTTTTGCATATTTCACGTCAATCGTTATCAATGGTGCTATCCCACTCATACTATCTCCCCAAAACTTCTGCCTTTCCCGTAATAGCATTCAGACTGAAAAAGTATTGAATAAAGTATTTGTTCATAATGATACCGTCAGCTGTCGATCCAGACAGATGTAGATTTGGTGATGAAAAAATCAGGCATTTCGATTCTCTCCCTAATTATTCAGAGGATCACTTGTTATGAGGGTTCTAGGACAATCCCCCCCCCCCCCCCAGGACAATATTACCTTATTAGGGGTGGGGGTACTTGTCCTCGGGGGGTAATTGTCCTAGGGGGTAATTGTCCTATAGGAGTTCATTTTCCAGGGGATTATTTTCCTGGGAGGAGGGGGTAGTTTTTTTTTTTTTTTTTTGGGGGGGGGGGGTGGGAGGGATTTTCTGGGGGTGATTGTCCAGGGGGTAATTGTCCTGATACGATTGCAATGGATTCAAATATTTTGGTGGGAAAGCCCGACATTTTTAAGACCGTCAACACTACTGGGCCAGAAGGGATTAGACCACACAGCGAGGTCACTGACAGGTGGCCATCTCATTAACTCAGCTCTCAACTAACATAAGAAAAAGAGGATCATGGGGGACCAACAGGCACCGATTGGGGAAGTTTTCTATAGAGGGAGCAAGTAGCTACAAGTAGGACAGTGGGGCTCTAAAAAGGCATTAATTTTTTTCCAGTCATACCATACTTATTGTTGTTGATGTAAGGGAAAGAGGACTAAAGCACAATATGGTAGTGTAGCAAAACACTATCGGAGAGTCATGGGGGAGGTCATCCCTAAAAGGGGCCTATTTTTTCATGGTAGGCCTATAAGCTGGCCCCGACAGCTAAGCTAGTCCTACCGTTAAGCTAGGCAATACATACGTATTCTTTGTTTCCACTTTACTTTATTAACATGCAATTATGTACACTCTCAGATATATTAGCAAAAACAAATTAAGATACATGTATCAAAAACGTGTGTAGAAAGACGTGAATGAATGAATGCAAAGTGATTCCATTTCTGAGAACATTATACAAGTATATATATATAATTATGTTCAGGCGCGGATCTACGGGGGGGGTTTAGGGGGTTTAAACCCCCCCCTTGGGCGGCCCCCAAAAAAAAAAAAAAAAAAAAAAGGAAAAAAAAAGAAAAAAAGAAAGAAAAAAAGAAAGAAAAAAATTGTGTTAATAGATGCCAGGAAAACATCACTTACGGGGTTCAAATAAACACCCCAAAAAAAATCGGCTCGCCGCTTCGCGGCTCGTGGACGATGCTCCGCATCGTCATTATTTTGGTCAAACCCCCCCCCTTAGCAAAAAGCTAGATCCGCCCCTGATGTTTACATATTCAATACATTTCGGATATCAATAATACGATACAGTAGTCCTGCAAAACCATTTACATGTACATGAGATATATAACAAAGAGACATTCACCGGCTTTCAGATGACTCAAGGCAACCAAAGAGACTGTATTAGAAGAGCAATTTTGAAAAAGCTTGGACAAAGAGAATACACCTCTCACAACGTAACGCATATTGCAAGACTCCACTTCACGTTCCCTTATTTAGGTGTACTGCACATCAACTTACACAATCATTACAAAACAGGCATGAATGGAAATGATCATGACAATATAGACATAAATTGAAAGCCATTTACAATATAGTATAAATTAGTATAAAGATGTAACGGTAAAAATACTGTACAGGAACATTGGATTTTTGAAATATATAACTTGAAAGAAATTGTGATTGTAGATAATAATAAACCTTTGAGCATTTATAAAATATCCTATTCAACCATGAACAACACTTCAAAGAAGTATTGGCCATACAAGGCATGTAGTTTAAGATATAGAAATTAATAATGATTAATTAAAATTATGTCAACTCAAATCCAATGTGAATGGATGTTCTATTTCCATTTGACTGAAGAGCAAAACAAAATTCTAAACAAATAGATGATATAACGATGACATATTTACAAACATGTACATATCATATACATATACAAAACAAAAAACAAAATTCTAAATTCTTGACAATTTATAAGATATCACTTGGTCGAATATTCTATTCAGATCTACTGATCATAGAAAAGACATAAACATAACTTACATTGCATCATTGTGATGGGAAATAGACATGCATTCTAATGCTACAAAATAAAACGACAATAATCCTGGAAATCGAGAGATGTGTTCCATCAAACGCCATTTTTCAAACCATCTAATGGAGGTTTCTCTCTGTCTTACTACCACCTGTCTTACTCCTCTCTGTCTTATATACACAGCACTGTTGCATGCATGTCGCAAAGAAGTCTCGATTGTAGGTATACACAATTTGATCTTGATTAGTTCAATACAAAAAATATTATTACAACGAGATCGAAATGACTAATTCCTCTCTCTTACTGCATAAATGAGTTTGACATGAAATGCCACAAATATGACCATGATTAATTAAATACAAGATTATTAAAACGAGATAGGGTAGACTCTCTCCAAATACAGCAATGGCCGTTGCATGCATTTCACAAAATTTGATTTAAATACATACAAAATATGATCATGATTAGTTGAATACAAGAATATTGAAACGAGATAAGGTTACTAATGTATATCATATTACATCGACGACTGTTACATACATGTCACAAATAAACTAGATTGTATATATACACGATCGGATCACGATTTGATATAAGAATATCGCAACGACATTAAGATGACTAATTCCTCTTTTTACTACATAAATAACTGTTGCATGCATGTCACAAACTAGACTAGATTTTATCAAAGATAGGATCATGATTAGTTGGATGTATCCGTTCTGGGAAATGATGTACATACCAAATACTTAAGGGTGATAACAGTAATAGCACGTATGGTTCATATGATGATATGGTTTGAATGGATTTGTAAGAGTACATTGAGTAGACAAATTGTTTTCCTGTCACAGTTTAACCGCATACACACTCTGCAAAATATAATCATACTTTATAACATTGTATTTACGTCAAACTAATTATGTTCATGGAGCACGACAGACTCCCGAACTAGCAATCATGAACAACACTTCATTGAAGTATTGGCCTTACAAGGCATGTAGTTCAAGATATAGACATTAATAATTATTAATTTAAATTGTTTCATCTCAAATCCATTTTGTATAGTTGTTCTTTTTCCATTGAATGAAGAGCAAAACAAAGCAACAAAAAAAAAATCTAAAAAAAGTCATGATATAATGATTATGCTATATTTACACACATGAACATATCATATATTTTATCATGTTTTTGTACATCTAATCAAGAGATGAGAATGTTCGCTTCTTGACTATAACGATAGGACAGAAATAAGACAAAAGCTTGTCTAGATCGAGTATATACATTCTACACACGGTATTTTCGACAATCTTTCTTGATAATGGAGGAATTGTCGGTTAAATGTGCACACATTGTCGGTGTGCGGGTAAAGCCTGAATCCGATGACCGGGGTAATAATATATCTGTAAAGCGCTTAGGCACATCGTTGGATCGATGTATTGGGCGTTATATAAACACGGAATATTATTATATTATTATTATTATTATTATTATTATTAAACAAGAAAAAGTTGATACAAATTACTATACCAGTAGTTCATGAAACAAATCCTGCAGGTTTACCTAAAATTCTTAGTTCTTACAGAATACATGTATCACCGTGATGAAGGACATATGAACAGATCCTTACGGATTAGATTCATGATGACCGTGTTATGATAGTAAAATGCAATTATCATCATCATTCAAGTATAGCCAATATATTATGTACATGTACACAGAAACCGGTTGGAATTGTATTAAAGGTAAAGACCAGTATTGGAAACGCCCCAATTTCAAAAAATGAAATGGAAGCTCTTTATTACCAATCATGTGAAAGAATATGTTTTGACTAATACATGATGATAAAATTTTGCCGGGAAACCGCCTACTAATAATATATTTGGTAAATTAGTTTATCTATTGGACTGTGAGAGATAAACGCACGTGTCGCGCACGTGTGCGTAGTCCCATATACATCTTTCTGTGTACAGTGCTTGTAACTTTACGAAGACTGGGCCAAATTTCTTATCATTTTGATGATTCCAGAACCTTGCAGTACACAACAATACTTATATGCTAGATGATCAACCTTTTCAGATCGATTCCACAACGTTTCTTTCACAATGCAATCGCATGACCATAACTGGTCTTTATCTTTAAACAATCAATAGAGAGTTAAGATTTGTTCAAATTCTGTTCGGTACATTTAATATTTCACATTCTACGTTCCTTATTGTCAGTTTTATTTACATGAATTGTAATGATAGTAACAATACAATTTATATAAGTTCATAATTATATCAAATCATTTTTATTTGTTTGTAGTTACTTGGAAATTAAGGATTTAAGTAAAATTAGAAAAGAGGAAATAAAGAAGCCTTAGGTAAGAGCATAGCTTGTTGATTGTAGCCTGTATATCGTAGGCTCTTAATTGGTTCTATTCTATAGATTGTTTAAGCATCATAACCCATCTTATTATTATCCTATTTACTTCACCAGGGCCCTCTTTGCAAGATTATGTAAAATGGTAAGGGTTCACAAGCCGTCAAACATTTGCTTATCTTGAAGCTTCAAGTGTGATTGAAATAAGTTTCCGGTTTTAATATATATGTAAACTAATGGTATACTAAGTACATGTAATTGTATTCGGAACTGAATAAATGTTATGAAATGAAAGCTAAACGACCATTTGATATTTTAGTCGAGTCTTTTCAATGATACAGAAAAAAGAGCTCCTAATACAATAAATTCAGGAGCTTAGTCAATCAAGACAGGTTAGGGCGAAGGTATCTTTTTCTGTACCATTGTTTCCTCTTATTCGTCTTCTCTGTCCGGATTTCTTTTCTGTTAAATTCATTGTTCTATCTTTTGATTCCTTCTTTATACTGGCTTTCTTCTACATGTGCTCTCTTTTTCTATATCTTTTTTCCTCTTTACTATAGGATATGATATGGTGTACTTCCAGGAAGCAGCTTCGCTTAGGTCAAAGTACTTCGAAGAGGCTGCAGAGAATTAAAAATTCGCCCCGAAAATAAATCGACCTTCTCCATATGATTCAACATAAATATACAGTTATTAATTACAAGTATCGAGACAGGGCATAAGCAGTAAAATATTTATGATACTGTATTCATGCATTTTAACTTTAGATGTCCTTCAATTAGTTATTCGTGTAGCCTGGTTACCGTTACCGCCACACTTGACAAGTTTCATTTTTGATGAGGTCTGATGAGGGTATCTTTCCAACGTTGATACGTTGTTGCTTGACGGCCAAACCACATATTACTTGAGCGTTATCTTCAAGACAGAAACTATGATAATGGAAACATAAGAATACCAGAAATGATATATATATATATATATATAATGATGTTTTTTTTTTTTAAATACCTACCTTTCAAATAAGCAAAGCATTTTTACAGTTGAATTTGAGAGAGGTAAATTCTATATTTTCTATTTAAATAATCATAGTTTGATTTGATTTCATGTGATGTTTATCTATTCCATATACAACAACATATTTACTTTTACAATCTTATACATTTAGATGTAGGATAATGACATGGTAAATAAGGAAAGGGGTCATCTTAGGCATAAGCTTGAAGTGACAACCTCTCGAAATGAAAGAATACATTGAAGCGATAGCCTACATGAAAATTGGATTAGGGAGGAAGCAAGATTTTTGAAAAATAGTATAGAAAGAAAAGGGACAGACTGAGAAGAGCGGGGAGGGAGAGAAAGTTACATTTATGATAGTATTGGGAGGAGTACATATATATAAAGTCAACTTGTGTATGCATATATTATCGCCTTTTGACTGCTACTTTTTATGACAATAGGCACATTCTTAAAATAAATTATAAGTTAACAAGGGAAACGCTCTCGGCGGTCTCGCCTACATACGCAATTCAATATGATGAAAAATTGAGGTTGGGACATTATTCATAGGCAGAGTGGCCCATTAGCAGATCCCCCCCCCCCAATTAAATCCTCTGAATATAATCAGCATTTTGAAGTGAATATTGTCCAAGAGTCATCGGAAGAATTAATTACTATACGTAGTTTGTAGCAAGATTAATAACTTTAATGGAATATGAAAAAATAACTTTTTTTTTATAATCCTCACATACTGACCTAAAATGACCTTTGATCTTGACTTTGTGACCTGGAATTTGCGTCATAAGATTTGTGATACTTGATAACCCTTGTGTACAAGTTTCTTGGAATTTGAACAAACACTTTTGAAATTATGCTAACATTTCAAAATCTTGATGTTGATGCCACAAAAGAGTCTAAGTTGGTTGACCTGAAATGACCTTTGACCTTAATTTAGTGACCTGAAATTCTACTCACATGATTGGGGATACTTGATAATCCTTTAGTCAAAGTTTCATTGAATGAGAACTTACATTTTCAAAATTATACTAAAATTTCAAAAACTTAACCTTAGGTTAAGTTTTTGATGTTGACGGCGCCGCCGCCGTCACCTATCAGCGGCGCCTATGTCTCGCTTTTTGCTACGCAGGCGAGACAAAAAATATTTTAATATAAGTTAAAAATAATCTTCCAGAGATTAAAATTCATGTAGGTCAGATGTCGAACGATTAAATAGTTCACAATCATTTATTTTGAATCTATTATTTTTTTTTACGTTTAAATTTCAATCAGTAAAGCAATGGATTCATTCACATGTCTTTGTTCGAAGAAGAGAAAATTTGTGTAAAATGCTAGGGTATCGTTTTTTTATAGTAAAACCAAAATTAACTTTGAATTTAAGACTATTTGCAAGCAATTTTATATTGATAAATAATTTTGTTCAAAAAGGTACTACAGTACAAGGATTACATTTCAGGCAGAGAAGATTTGAAATATATATATGATGTCGCTATCATGACCAAGGTACCAGGCAGAGGAAGATGAGACACATATAGGTACATCCGTACCTATCACCCATCTTCATGACATCATTTCTTCATGAAATTTTGTTTGTTGTTTTAATAACAGGATTAAGAATATACAGGCAGTTTTTATTGAAAACATGCAGGCCACAAACAAGATTATGCATCTTAAACATGTTCTGAAAAGACAGTGTGATTCGTAGAATTTTTTTCCAATATAGACTCGTATTTTTGGATATTGCTTGTAAGAAGCATCTTTTATGTATCTACTTTTTGCCATGGTGCTAAGTGTAGTTTATGTTTGCTGAGAACTGATGCATGCTACATGATCATTTCGTCCCTATTTTCACGAAGTGACGGTAGTGAGGAAAATCGTAACGCAAAGTGAATGCAATTTTTTTTCACTACCGTCACTTCGTGAAAACAGCGACGATTTGACACATTTCTTTAAGTAGAGCTATATATCAGATACGGGAAATCTTAGGTCCTTTCATCAGATATTAAGGTCATATCGCTTTTTTTTAGAGAGAGGACGAAGTAACATGAACGTTTTTTTTGTCTTATTCACCATGTGCATTAAAGGTAATACAAAGTTTTGGTATGGGGTCATGAATTTGTTCAAATGAACTTATTGGAAGCATATGCGATCCTCCAATGTTCAGTGATCGTTGTCGCGGTTAAAATCGAGTCTAAAGTTATGAAATTGCAAATAATAAACTCTTTATGTTTTAGGCCTATAGCTCCCTCTCAAGGTCAAGATATTAATTAGGCTATAAAACAATGCTTCTTGACTAAAATCGACCAATTAGCTATTCCCGTTTGGACATTACATATCACAATTACATATTCTGAGATTTTCATGGTCGCAGGTACCATTGTATGGCCGTAGGCACTATTTGAAATTTATCACAATTTACCGGGAGCACCGGTAAACGTTATAATTCAATTTTTCTCAAAAGCAGAAGTGTTTTAGGGGCTACATTTTCTAGTGCTTATAATACATCCACATGGACATCCAAATATATCAAAATTGTAAAGAATCACTTTCCACCAAATTTTCATAATTTCCCAAAACTTTGTAATACCTTTAAGGAAAAATACCTTTTCACTAAAAATGATCAATAGTTGCGAAGAGTCTTTTTCTCTACGATTGTTATATTTCAGTTTCCGGATATCATTACACAGAACAAGAACAAACCTATTGCTAGACGTGATCATTTTAAGCAGGCCAGAATAAACACATACAAAGACAGCTTAAATTATGTGTGTTGTTTATTCTTGGGTACTGATTGGGCGGAGTATATGGCTAATAAAAAAATAACCTAATTTGAATCGATGGAATGCCAGAAAGAGGGAGACGAATCAATCGAAGGATGGGCATGTAATCTATTGTTATATCTTACCTCACCATGCGTCGCGGTGACAGTCAGCTTGCCCCCACTGTTTACCTCAGAGATCAGGGGATCCAGATCCGCGTCGGTACCACACCAATCCAACCTATTGTAATAAAACAGTACATTTCGTGGGCACAATACATTATCTTCTGAAATAACCTGACGTACGACACTCTCTTAAAAAGCCGTCAGAGATGTATGCTATATGATGTGAGAATAGATGACAATTTAATACACATCGGAACGTGCATAATTTTGCTCTGTATTTATATTGCATGACTGCAAACCATGCGCATAACTGTGTAAGTATTGAATTTAAATTTATCTTAAGACAATTATATTGGTATGAATAAATCTAGAAATGAAGAGATCATCATATTATGTAAAATATTGTAAAATCTTCTATACATCACCCTATCATCTAATCTTTAAGATAACCCGCTCTGAGATGCATTCAAATACCCCTAACTAATTTAGCAGTAATAACGATAGGTGCCTTGTTGGGCAAAGTGTTTTGCCTTTATCAATTTTCAAATGTGTTAAATTAACGATAGTTTTCCTCTTATCATGGTTATAAGATTAAACATGTTTATAATCAGGTATCTACATGTATGTTGTATCAACACCATGTAAGCATAAATTGTATGTCTAAAGGTAAAGAAGAAATTAAAATTCATATTTTTATCTTATTATCATTGTACAAAACCGATTTGAACAAATCGAGTGCTCAATCCAACGGTCTTGAATAGTAAACAGACTGAACACACTTTCTCACTTAAATATGCAAATGAGCGTTCATAAAAAAAGAAAACGATTTTTTTTCCCTCATAACTTTCCATGCTCTAGATCCCATTTAAATCAGTTCAAGTGATATGATTTATATTGCCCATGCCATTGAACATAATTGATACATTTTGATATTACTATAACCAGTGAATTTCACATGATATGCAAATTAGCTTCCACCATTAAAATTAAAAAGAAGTAATATTGTCATCTTAAATTGCATCCAAGTCCACTCTGAATACAACAATTCATGTATTGAAAGCTATGTATTATGGGTCTCCAGACATGGTTGAATAATTTTCTGATTTACATTGTAAATATTTAGCCATCACAATTATATGCAAATATAAATTCAAATTATAACTTTCGATTTGAATACAAAAAATGAAAACTTAATTTGCATATTATGCATAAAGTATTGTTTCAACCCATCTTGAAATGTATTCATCCTGTCCAGTGGGACAATGCCAGTATCCATTACATTATTTGAACTGATTTAACTGGGATCGTAGATGGCAGATTATGATACACATATTAATTTTTAAAACTCTCTGCCTTAAGCTTTTTTGCATATTTTGCAAACATTAATCCTAACATGGATTCAAAAACTTGTCCACCTTTTTCATTGAATTTGAAAACATTGCACTGAACACTTGAATCGTTCAAATTGGTTATTTACAACGATATTGAGATGAAAAAATGAATTTTAATCTCTGTATTATTGTCTCTGAACCAAAAGCCAACCAAAAGCCAACATTGGCATTGGATGGAATGAAACGTATAAGGCGCTATCTCGTTTTTTCAAATATTTTGTAGGGCCCCACAAATATTAGAAATGATAATATTTATGGATATTTCAGCCGTCTCTGAACCGATTTTGATCAAACAAAGATGATTTTGTCATTTAAATAGTATGTTCTTTCACAATTGACACTCAGTTTTTCATTATCTGATAAAAAAAAAAGTTATTTTGGCTAGCGCCCTCTAGACCAAAACTCAACTATCCCTTTAAATGTTCTCAAACTTTTAGTACGCTGTTAAGAGTATTACACGCATTCCTAGTTCAGTGAAGTGGGAGAAATTTGTTTGCAATTTGTTTGGGTAAATAACTATTTTGACTGTATTTTGACTGCAATATCATATGGGCTACTCATAAGTGCAATACTAATCGTAATATTAATGTTACAGAAAAAAGCAATTCGAGTTTGTACCGGTGCAGGTAAGTGCGACCACACTGACCCTTTATTTGCCACATTAAAAACTTTAGAAATAAGTTATAAACACTACATGCAAAAATATCTGTTCATGTTTCGGCTCAATTCTTCCCCCATCACTAGTCATTTTATTCCAAAATAATTTTCATTTTCATTCCTACCCAACCAGGCATTCCAATGACGATCACCTATTTAACGCCAAAACAGCCTTAGCTCAAAACTCAATTAGACATTCTGACCCTGATACCTGGAATGCACTACCCCCTGACATAAAAACGATGAATACAATGGTATCCTTTAAAAGAGCGGTGAAAAAGCAAAAATATCTGTTCATGTTTCGGCTCAATTCTTCCCCCATCACTAGTCATTTTATTCCAAAATAATTTTCATTTTCATTCCTACCCAACCAGGCATTCCAATGACGATCACCTATTTAACGCCAAAACAGCCTTAGCTCAAAACTCAATTAGACATTCTGACCCTGATACCTGGAATGCACTACCCCTGATGGTATCCTTTAAAAGAGCGGTGAAAATGCAAAAATATCTGTTCATGTTTCGGCTCAATTCTTCCCCCATCACTAGTCATTTTATTCCAAAATAATTTTCATTTTCATTCCTACCCAACCAGGCATTCCAATGACGATCACCTATTTAACGCCAAAACAGCCTTAGCTCAAAACTCAATTAGACATTCTGACCCTGATACCTGGAATGCACTACCCCCTGACATAAAAACGATGAATACAATGGTATCCTTTAAAAGAGCGGTGAAAAAGTTTCTTTTTGCTCATTATCTTTAAATCCACTAACTAAATAAGTTCTCCTCGTTTACCTGTCGTTACAAAACTTGATAATTTTCGGTACTCTACTGTTTTGCTTCCATTCATTGAAACGTTGATTATAACCTTCTATGACCTGGTATGAATAAACGTATGAATAAAGAGTGGCCTACTTGGGATACTGACTAAACACTGTCTTGTATACAAACATTTCAAGGCTCCGACTCGCAGGCCCAGGTTTAAAACCAGCTCGCTGATCTCACATTCATATTCATATTGTCCGAACCTCGCGAGTCTTCTCATTCTATTATATCCCAAGTTGGCCACTCAATATTCAAATTTGCATCTTCTTTTTGATCTTTATATAACAAATTGAAATTCAACTACCACGTACATCTGTGAATCTTGATGTGCATCCCCTCTTTCTTTTTTCTTTTTTTCTGTCTTTTTCCCCTTTTACCAATAATATTTTCCCCTCCATATTTGTATTATTATGTATCCTTTGAGAGTAGTCATACTATCAAGCTTTGCTTACTTTGTCAACCCTCCTGTTTGATGTTTTCGATTAGTTACAGCCAGCCTTACTTTATTCTACATAATTATATTTGTTTGTCATGTGTAAATTTGCAATGTTTGTTTGTTATATATTTGTAAAAATGCAAAAGAAAAAGAAAATCAAACAAAAATAAATAAATCATATCAAATCAAATCAAATATTAGTAAAGAGAAAGAAAACTAATAAAGAGAGAGGGACTGAGAGAGAGAGAGAGAGAGAGAGAAAGAAAGGTAAAGTAAATGAAGAAAGGAAACAATCACAGTAAAAGGTAACCCAAATGTGTCTTTCCACGATGTGTTGTACATGTACATTTCTAAGATTTTGAGGGGGGATGGCCTGTACAATCATCCCCCCCCCCCAATAATTCACCATACAAAATTTTTAAAAAATGAAGATAAAAATTAATGATGGCCCGATGAGAGTAGTTAATGGTTATTACTCGCAAGATGACCATCAATATAAACATTTTGCTATATCATTTTCATAATACATACGTAAATGAGACAACCGTATATGAGACAAGAATAAATTGAATTCTCGCTCATACGGCTTCATCAGGAATTGATGAATGTATTAAATTTATTCAATCAACAGCAACATAGAAATGCAGTGCGCCAAATGCAAAGCCGCAGCGTTAAAAAGCAAAGAGCAAAGTGCAAAAAAGAAGTAGAGAGTGGGAGAGAGAGATAATGAGAGACAGAGAGGATACAGGCGTGTAGCCAGGGGGCGGTCGCCCCCCCCAAAAAAAACAACCGCCGGCCAAAAGAGAGAGAGAGAGAGAAAGAAGAAAGGAAGAGGACGAAGAAGAAAAAGGATTAAGAGTCGAGAACGGTACAAAGAATCGTCTTCTTTCTCTAATAATGTAATGAAACCTCAAACTTCCGCGCTTCGCACTGGAAGAGGGGGGGGGGGGGGAACTGAATTCAGACAAGGATTTTAAGAGTAGAGAATGGTACAACGAATCGTCTTCTTTCTTTAATAATTTAAAGAAACGTCAAAAGAAACTGAATTTAGACAAGGATTAAGAGTCGAGAACGGTACAACGAATCGTCTTCTTTCTCTAATAATTTAATGAAACGTCAAAGCTTCCGCGCTTCGCGCGGGCAGGACGGGGGGTGGGGAACTGAATTCAGACAAGGATTAAGAGTCGAAAATGGTACAACGAATCCTCTTCTTTCTTTAATAATTTAATGAAACATCAGAGCTTCCGCGCTACACGCGGAGGAAGGGGAACTTGATTCAAACAAGGATTAAGAGTCGAGAACGGTACAACGAATTGTCTTCTTTCTCTAATAATTTAATGAAACGTCAAGAGAAACTGAATTTAGACAAGGAATAAGAGTCGAGAACGGTACAACGAATTGTCTTCTTTCTCTAATAATTTAATGAAACGTCAAAGCTTCCGCGCTTCGCGCGGGAAGGACGGGGGGGGGGGGGAACTGAATTCAGACAAGGATTAAGAGTCGAAAATGGTACAACGAATCCTCTTCTTTCTTTAATAATGTAATGAAACATCAGAGCTTCCGCGCTACACGCGGAGGAAGGGGAACTTGATTCAAACAAGGATTAAGAGTCGAGAACGGTATAACGAATTGTCTTCTTTCTCTAATAATTTAATGAAATGTCAAAGCTTCCGCGCTTCGTGCGGGAAGGGGGGGGGGCTGAATTCAGACAAGGATTAAGAGTCGAAAATGATACAACGAATCGTCTTCTTTCTTTAATAATTTAATGAAACGTCAAAAGAAATTGAATTTAGACAAGGAATAAGAGTCGAGAACGGTACAACGAATCGTCTTCTTTCTCTAATAATTTAATGAAACATCAAAGCTTCCTCGCTTCGCGTGGGACACCCCCTCCTTGCACCCATCCCCCTAGGGAGCGCGCTTCGCGCGTTCTGTAAGTGATTCGCGTGCTCACTACCGCCCCCTAAAATAAAATCCTCGCTACGTGCTTGAGAGGATAATAACCCAGGTAGCAAGCCCGTGTGGGACCCACATGGGTCTCATATTATCTGAAATGTTATCTTTATTGAGGGTGACTTGAAAAAGTTAATAACTTGGAAGGGAGGGGTGCAACCTGCCACACGCTTCGTCCTCTTTGTTGCTTTGATCCATTGCCGAAAAGTATTTTGGCAACTATCATCCCCCCAACCACGGAAACAAATCGACACCGTTGGTAATGTGGCAATCATTACCCTGGTAAATCAAAATGAGACTCACTCTATGCTTATCAGGTGTGGATGAGTCTTCATGAGTTGGATGATCTCAGCTGCCTTCTTGGTGTACAGTTCAATGAGGGTAATGGACAGCTTGGTGAGTAGGGGACATGAAGTTATCACCGCCTTGCAGAATGACACGGGATCATTCAGTATAGTAAGCATATATCCCTGGATGTGAAGGTGAGTTAGATGATGGAATGGACAGCAGGCCATTGTGACGATATCTGCTGAGACATTCTCCTCGGTCGACCAGTTCAGTTTGAGTTGTTCAACTCGGGGACATGATGTATGAAGTCCAAGATTCAACAGACTGGTCACATGCTTACCATCCACAGATAACTCATCTACTGAGCTCATTTGACGAGTCTACATAAAACAACATCGATGCAAAAAGACTCGATCACTGTATATGCTATGTATGGAAACTAACACTAATGTATGAAATTATATTAGATAACCTGACTCATTATTGTTTTAATAAAGTTTATTTTTTTACTGTTCATATCATGCTTGGTAAATATTCCACAAATATACAATAATCAAACTTAAAGGGTTTTCATCAGTTTAAAGTAAGAAGAAATAATCAAACGTGTAAAGGGGACAAAGAATACAATTTTTAAAACTTTTGGATGACGAGATTATAAATGACATAGAGAATCTTCCATTGACATTACAGTCATATATTTTTCCAAAATATTAAACTTACCTCTCTGCTTTCCATTTTAATGATCCAGCAGATTATGTTCAATTCGGCCTAAACGGTATTGCCCTCCTTTAAAAAAAATGTTTGTCTATCATAAGACTCTGGAAAAGGTGTTTGCGGTATTTTGGATACAAACCAATTAGAGGATTAACCTCTGAGTGACATAACGCATCATGACCGCATTGCCAATAACAGTTTTATCACATCGTTAGCATTATCGACGGTCACGATTTCTTAACCGCTTTTTCTGAAACCTTCGTAAAATGTTTCTTTAAATTTTCTGTTTCCACCAACATGACCAAAACCAACTTAATAACGTGTGTTATTATCCTCTTTTTTCAGTGTAAGATGACGGGATTGTAGAACTCATTTTCATCTATTTCATTGTGATATTTGTTTAGCCAGACTAAAAAATTCAAATTCTTTCACATTACTGAAGGTTACACATTTCATGATGACAAAATAAGCAACAAAAATCTCTTTAGGAAATAGCAAACGGCAATATTTAAAGAGCTTTAAGAAAATATGCATGGTTAAACTTCATTCCAAATTGATAAAATTGTAACCGTGCATGTATAGATGTTTAATATATAAAACCATCCATAGATTTACTAATGTCGTTTTAACTTGATTTCAAGAGAAAATACATTATCCTTTATCATTCACATTTAGTCTGTCTAGTTTTTCTGAACATTTTCCTTTTGAGCTTGGAACAAAATGAGGATTTTGACTTCAATCGTGGAATAGTAAAGATACAAACCAGTGTCTCTCCATCGTCCATGTCAACTGGTCTGATATCCCTCAAGCTGAGTGACCGGAGGCGTGGTAGCGAGAGAATGGAGTGTAGTCGACATGGAGTTATGGAAACATCCTTCATACTCAGCATCTGGATCTGTGCAAAGGAAATTTATCAGTTCACACCAAAGTGAAATCCACGATGCGATCCAATTATTGTTTTTTTTACCAACATAAACACCTTTCTTAAGTCCCAGCTAATATCAGATAAATCTGCATTTCAGTAACTTTATCATTCACTAAGTCTGATTATTTCATCTCTATTTCTGCTATAGTTCAAATGCATCAACATGCTAAAATAAACCACAATTTTTTTTTTTAATGTGTATGGCATAATGTATTTCAATAGAGCTACTTAAGGTATTGTATTGGTGGGATGACATCAAAATGATATCTTCAAGAGGGTATGTTATACTTTTTCCCCTTTGTTTTCAGTAGGCTCATTTCATCTGTTTCCTTCAATGTGTATTAGTAAGCATGTTATTAATTCTTCTAAATTCACTAGATACAAAAGGACACTCCATGACACTATGAACATGACGGAGAAAGAAAGATGTGTAAAAATGTGTAGAACAGGTGTCACATGCATATTCACCTGTTTTACAAATTTTTGCATAATAGCAGTGAAGGGATGTTCCTTTGTCTACCACAGCAATTGTTGAGGGTAGAATGGGGAACTGTATATTTTGTCCTCTTACTTTATCCGTCATATTCATAGTGTGAATACATATTGCTTCAGATATGTGATACATCTGTCACTGGACAAGCACACGCGTTGACATTGTGCGTGCCATATTGTTGTTATCAGGTATATTTAAAACAAAAATGGTGAGAACAGTCTTAGGCAATAGTTGTTACCTGATAACTTGGTCACGTGGACTACGGTTAAAATCACTTAAATCATGAAGTTATCACATAAATAGGTTCTTAATGCGTTGTAAAAAAAAAAAAAACAGCAACGTTATGATCCAAATACTCGTGGTAACAGAAAGTATTTATCTACTGTTACAAACTATTAGTTGAGGAATACATCAGAAGTATTTTTCATTTGATTATTTTAGTTAATCATTTTTTATAGATTGATTATCTTTATCTATACAATCGAAGAAATGAACACCGAGGTATTATAGTAGGCCTTTTAGAATCTAACATTTCTACATTACCCAATAGTAAAGAATAACCATCCGTCTATAGTCAATAATGATAATTATATAACAAGTTATGTGTGTTCAAAAAAAAATCCAAGTGATTTTTAAGATACATATATATTTTTAATTCCATGTTTACATTTAGTAAGGAGGGGCATCATTCTCCTTAAATGAGTACGTAATGTTTCTTACTTTTCAATCCTTTAAAAAATGGGCAAACATTCTAATATCTCTATCTGATGAGATAGAGATCTAACAAATTGCCGAGAGAGATCAAGAAATAATAAATAAAAGAAAATAGTGTACGAGAAAACATTGACAGGGGCTGAGAAAGCGAAAAACAGCGAGTTTAAGAGAGAATAAGAGAGAGAGACAGATAGATACACACAGCCAGAGAGATATAGAGATAGAGATGGAGAAAAAAGGCCTAAAGGGAATTGGGTGTGGTAAGAGAAAAGAAAGACTAGATAAAGAGAAACAAACAAATGTAATTAAATATAGTTAGTCAGAGAGACCCCAACAATTGTTATATCCGTTTATTTACAATACGCATGTAAAAAAAAAATCCTGCGACTAGTGACAAAATCTAAATAATTTCTAAATATAGAATGCCAGATACTATTTATTATCTTCGATGTGACAGGACAGGTTGAATAGAGTGAATAGTATTATCAAGTATAGACAACATGCCTGATTTAAATATTTGTCAGAGTCATTAAACATCATAAACCGCTAATTAACCTTTATAGCAAGAAAAGGAGAAAGAGTGAGAGAGAGAGAGAGAGAGAGAGAGGGGGGGGGGGAGGGGGAATACAAACAAAAAGGGAAATGGGTGTGACAAGAGCAAAGAAAGTCGAGATGAAAAAGACAAACAAATGAGATAAATTATATATATTTGATAAAAGGGAAACCTGTCTGTTCAAGCAGAATAATATGCTTCCCCTCTACAATGTACATGATATATGTTATTCTTATATTAAGACTATTGACAAAACATAAATAATATTTAAAAACAATTGAAATACTATTTAGAGGATACGTGTCTGTAAAACGGATTGTTATATGAATCTAATTCATTATGACACCAGAGTCCATTTTATTCACATGAGTTATTTCCTTGTCAGCATCGCCAAACTATTTATCTTATTGATATTAGCGTGCTCGTAACTAATGAAAATAAATTATATATTTTAGTGTGGAAAAATTACAGTTACCCAAAATGTTGAGTTTGAAGAGTGCAAATATATTTGGAAAGATATCGTTGTGATAAATTATAAAGAGTTAGAAAAGAGAGACCGTGTCGTTCATGCAAAATAACAAAATTTAAATCCGTGTATTTACAATGCACATGTAAAATTAACTTCCTGCGACTACTGACACAATGTATATAATTTCTAAATATAGAATGCGAAAAGGTATTTCGAGGAAACATGCTTCTAAAACAGGCTTACATTATGACACCAAGGGTCACTCTATTTACCGGTATTTATTTCCTTTTCAGCATGGCCTAACTATTCATAATATTAATAGGAGAGTGCTCCTAACTAATGAAAATAAATGATGTTTGTAAAAAAAAAAGTATGAAAAATCAGTTACCCCATCAGTTGAGTTTGAAGAATGCAAAACTTGCAAGAAGTCGTTTCCAACAGAAATCATTTGGTATACCTTTGATTGTGATGCCTCAGTGGCCATCGTTGAGTAGAACTCATCACTCAGCTCCACACGGTTCAGATCCAGTGATTGAAGATTCGGCATGGAGCAGAGACCTCTTGCGTAATGAGAGGATGCAGCAGAACACATGTCTGCGTTCTTTAGCGTTAGCTTCTCAATCTGGTGATGTGACAGGACAGGGTGAATAGAGTGAATATTTAATAATAACCCAATTGAAAGAGTAACTTCGACAAAATTTCTTGGGATATACATAGATGAGAAACTGAATTGGAAAACTCAAGTGGACAAATTAAGTAAAGTGGTGTCAAAAAATACTGGTGTAATTTATAAGTTGAGATCATGTATACCGCAGGAAGTTTTGTTGATTTTGTACTCTACTCTTATTTTATCATATATTAATTATGGTATGTTGGCATGGGGCAAATCATCCCAAACTAAAATCCACAGGCTTTTTGTTGTGCAGAAGCGGGTTATTAGAATAATTTGTAAAGCGAATTATCGTGCACATACAAATCTACTTTTTTATGAAAACGGTATTCTAAAACTAGAAGATCTCTATTCAATGCAACTTGGAATGCTCATGTTTAGCATTCACTCTGGGGACCTCCCTCCTGCCCTTGCTCAACTCTTTAGAAGAAATAACCAAATTCACACCAATAATACTAGACAGGCTTCTGCTCTCCATTTACCATATGCAAGGCCAACATTCACTCTGAATACTCTAATGTCCACTGGCCCCAGGTTCTGGAATTCACTTGATACTACTATAACAAATGCTTCAAGTATCTCAGCTTTTAAACGTAGACTTAAGTCATATTTACTTCACAAGTATGTCGATGACACATGAATGTGTTATCAAGCTTTATTTTTTGTGTACTGTAACATATTTAACTCTACTCTCGATCTATTTTTTGTTATTTCTTGACTTTGACATAATCCCCTTTATCCCTTTTCCTTTTTTCTTCTTCTTTCCCATCTGTACATATATATTCCTACTTGTCGTTCTTGACCTCTGCACTCAGAGAGCAATAACTCATTGATGTCTCGATTTGGTGTCAGCTTGGGTTTGTCCATAATAGATCGCCCTCCCATGGGTGGGTTGGTTTTTTGCTCATATGATACATTTTTTTCACACACACGGTGAGTTTGTTAGCTCACCCGGTGTGATGGGGATGTGTGCATCTTTAGGTATACTTGTTGTAGTCATCCATGCTGTGGTCGATGCATCGTTGGGTAGTTGTTCTCTGAGAGTATTTTGTAAATAGTTTTATATATTTGCAATGACGAACCTTCGTCATTGCCTTGTTTTCGTTCACATTCTTACTTCTTCTTCCTCTTCTTCTTGTCGTCCGGAATCCCATTCGTTTTGCACGTAGTGCTTGTTATTCCTAGTTAGGTGCTTTCCTCATGTCCTTTTCCTTTCAAATTTCATAGGCATAGTCTCTAACATCTCATCAAGGTCACTACATTCTTCGATTCTCGAAATCACTCATGCATAACCGTCCAGGCGCCATTTTGTCCGTTTCTGGTCCATTTTAAGGCCTTTCTTTCTTTCTTCCTGTCTCCACTATCCTAGATCCTACATCCTTCTAACAAATTCCTCTAGATAGTCTAAGAAATGTTCTTTAATCTGCGACAAATAACCTGCCCTTCAAAATGCCACTTTCGTACTCAAAATTTAAATCTGAAACCGACTCCGTCAAAAATCTCTCAAATTCTTAAAAATTGACCCCTAAATAATCTAAAACTGCCATAACTTTCACATATAAATTCCGTTTTGTATTTAAATCTTACAGTATCTTCATCTCACAATTGCACATAGACATGCCAAATTTCACGCTCCAATGACTTTGCAAAACATAAATAGCGCCCTCTAAAGTTCTGGGAATTGGCTTTCTTTCTGTGGCCGTATCTCCATTATGGCTTGGCAGACCCGTACCTTTTTTTGGATTTAGATACTTGAAGATATGCCCTTTCCAGCCATATACAAAATTATATACCCTATCACTGACTGACATTGCGAAAAATGCCCTCCAAATTCGCCATTTTGAAGAAAATTGAGAATAACTTCAAATTGCTCTAAATTAGCGATCTTTATACCTACATCAATGAAACTTGGCAGACATACGTATCCATATACGTGACAACTGTCTGCCAAGTTTGGTACATTTTAATAACGTCAGCGCAAAGTTATCGCCAAAAATGATGAATTTGCTATGCATTACGTAATAGCGCCTTTAATGCGTGCAGTACATTGCGTGCAGATGACAATGGTGTCAAACTGACCGCAATGAAGTGCCCTTTCGAATGATACCAAGTATGGTATATGTTTACACAGAAAATTGTGAGTAAATCGCATTTGAACAAGGGTCACTATACGAATTCCGCCCGATTATAACACTTATCGGCCATGACGTCATTTTTTCAGACTACTTTTCGCCCCCTAAACATCCTTTTTTTTCCTTGAAAATTTGCAATGACATTCCGAGATGCAATACGCAGGGCATCTCTTGGCCGGATTTTTGAAATTAGTCAAGGGGGCTATTTAAGACGACATTTTGTTCTTTAAATCAATTTTACATCACATGTTTCGATAGGATTATCATAGAAAAAAAGAGAGTAGTTTACAATAACAACCATGAAATTCTCTTTCCAATGATACCATATACGGCCCATAAAGAGACATAAAGAGAGAGAGAAAAAACAATTTAACTCCGGTCATAATACAGATCCTGTACGTTTTCCGCCCATGCATTACACGCATTGTCTATGGGGCAAATCGGGTTCACGCTTTTGACCCCTAGAACGATCTTGATTGCAATGACGAACATGCAACTAATCCCATTGGTTTTTGCACGCAGTGCTTGCGAGCCCTTTCTAGGTTCTTTCCCCCTATCCCAATTTCTTTCAAACTTCGTAGGCATAGTCACTACCATCCCATCAAGGTCACTATTGAGGCCTTTCTTTCGCCCTACCTGTCTCCAATATTACAGAAGCTAAAGACTTCGTACAAATTGCTCTGGATAGTCCGAGAGAAGCTCTTTCGTTCGACACGTAGAAACACGGCGTCATTGCACGCACATCGTTGTGACACGATTGCATTTCTAGTCCATATTTGTTGTTGTATTCATGAATCAGTTATCTTTGTCACAACATATGAGGGGGCCTTAACTTAACAAGCTGTGCTTCAACCAAGGTCTCCTCGTCTTTCTCTATTCTACACTGTACTGTTATGATTATACTCTATTATATTTTGTCATACATGTATGTGTTTTCTGGAAGACAAATAAAACTTGATACTTTGAACTTGATACTTGAATATTATTATCAAATTTAGACGACATGTCTGTTCTAAATATTATAACCGTCATAAATATTACATTAGTAACCTCTACTTAGGTTTTTAAAGCAAGAGAAAGAGAGAAAGAGAGAGACAGAGAGAAAAACCCAATGGGAAATGGGTTTGGGAGAAAAAAAGAAAGGCGAGATGAAGAAAGTCAAACAAATGTCATCAATTATAGATGTTTGATGAAGAGAGAACGTGTCTTTTTAACAAAATAAAAGTGTAAGTTATATCCGTCTATTTACAATGCACATGTAAAATTCATATCCTGCGATTATTGACCCCCCCCCCCAAAAAAAAAAAAAAAAAAAAAAAAAATATATATATATATATATATATATTGCTAAATATTATGTTTAGGATATGTCTTTAAAACGCATTGTTATATAAATCTAGTTCATTGTGACATTTGGGAAAGAGAGAAAGTAGCTGATCCAGAAGAATGGAAATTGTATATCTTTTTATCTACAGTGTACATGTAATACCTCTTTGAGACTATTGACAAACTATAAATAATTTCTAAAATCAAAATGCGAAATTCTATTTATAGGATACGTGCTTTAAAAATACACAATTATATGATTTGATATCATTTTGAGATTGAAATGCAATCTATTCACATGATTCATGATTCTTTTGAAATATGTGAGACTATTCATTATTCAATAATAGGGACCCATATCATAATTTTCTTAGTAACTTCTCCTCTCATATATCTTCTGAATGCAAGTCTTCGCTATTGATTATCAAAATGTCCTGAATAGAAAACGGGAATCCTCTCATATACATGTATATTATGCCAAGCCGCTTATGATATAGGCTTGTACAATCTAAAATATATTTGAAAAATTATTTCAAAACTAAGAAAAGATGGGTGAAATATTTCTGCATAAAGATGCGGTAATTCCTAGTAGACTACGGGAAATTTTTTGAAAGTGGTCTCCCTACCGATAAATCAAAAGAAATTAAAATGAGCATTATTTGTTTGGTAAATAATGAATTCAAGTTCTAAAGACAATGTGACACACTGTTCAGATTCGGAGGTCGTCCAGAATGCAAAGTTTCACTATTGAAAAAAGGAAAATCTTAGATACGCTTTCTCGCATAATAATTATATCTAAAAAAATGTAAGCCGTTGATCTACATAATTAGAGAGGATCGAGTCTCCTTCCCCGAAATTGGAAGGTCGCATATTAAGTCCAGACCTTCTATATATATATATATATATGTGGTTCAAAATGTTCCATAGTACAAAACGTGAAATTTTCTAGCGTTTTAAAATAAAAATATGTAATTTACCCATGGAGTTGCTATACTGTGAAATGTTTATGAAATAGAATAGCTGCATGAACTTCTTAGTTCAGGGAAGGGCGGATGTTACCCCACACCCGCCTTCACGGATCGACACCGGATCCCTTTCTGACTCGGCTCCCTCAACATGTTTGCTTAATTACGCTACTGAGCGTGTGTGTGTGTGTATCAACAATTGCGGTAGGAGAATAATTATTGTAAAAGTGTAGGGGCGCACTGGCGGCAAGGAGAAGCGTCAAGGGAAAATTTCTTTCCATCCCGAGTTGAAAATGTCCTGCGTCCTATAGTGTGTTCAGTGCTAATATAATCTTCTATTGCTATGGAAAAAAATGTCAATAAAGATTAACCTGAACAAAAAAAATAGATGAAGAAGAAGAACAAGAAGAAAAAGAGTATAGTGAAAATGATTTCTTCATATATTGGAGGGTGTCAAAGACTTTGACTAGGGGTGACATTTTTCTCGATGTGCGAGCGCCGCCACATAGAGACAAAGAGAAAAAATGAGAGAGGAAGAAAAATATAATGATAAGTAGAAAGTAAATGGAAGAGAAAGAGGGTGGAGCTGAAGAAAGAGGAGAGCAAGACCCCTTTACAAGCCTTTTAAGATCTTTTAGACTTCTCACCTTTGTGAAATGAAGTGAACGAAATTATAAGTATAAATAACCAAATTTTGTTCATGAATGAAATACTTTTCCTTATCTTATTAAGAAACAAATAGCATGCATCGGATAAGAAATAATGATAATTATGATTTAGGATTCATCAAGGTTTATACAAAAATCAGAAACCTTGGACTGTGAAGCTGCAGCAGACATTCCTAGGTAGAATTTGTCATCCAGGCGCTCGCTAATGTCCAACTCTCGTAAGTTCTGCAATGTAAAGAGTCCTACTGCTGCTGCGATATCAGACGATGATGCGATACCTTCGAAGGACTCGCTCACACCCAATGTTTCACGAATCGAGGAACTTCTTCTTACCTGTACAAAAAATGAATTTTAGCATTCGATCTATAAATAATACTTTCAATTAATCAAAACCAAACACCAAACATATGCTAACCTTTTAATTTGTGTGAACAATTCTTATAGCATGCATTTGTTTGTAAAAGTAATACAACAACACACCAAGTTATTTTTCTTGATGTCTTCACCATTATGCAAGATTCTGACAGCATGTATCATGTAAATAGCGTGGATACAAACACACATTCTTATCATCACGAATTATGGAAGGTGATATGAACAGGACAAATCGAATTTAGACTTTTCGTTTTTGTTGTATTATCTGAAATATCTATACCTGAAATTTGGATAGCTATTGAGGTAGCTATGGAGGGTATATTGAAAATAGAATGACCTATATTTTCTATAGTTCGTTTGGTTGGCTCCACTTTTTCTCTTTGTTTAATCCTGAAAGAACCGTACATTGTTACTCTATTTCTTTCATATTCATATATTATATTCATATTCAAATTTATTGTCCAATGATTGGAAATTTGTTTCATTTGCATGTCGGTACAAGGTTACACATTATAAACATCAATAAGATACATATGGGTACAGAGTAGAACATTTAACTTGGACATAGGTAACAACAAATGCGATAGTTCAACATGCAGACTAAAATTCGATTCATAAATTAAGTAGTTAAATTCAGTTCAAGTTCGGATTAAATTCATTCGCAATTCAGATTAAATACAATTAAAAATTTAAACCAATTCAATTCGTAATTCAGATCAAATCCATTTCAAATCCCGATCACATTCAGTTCGTAATTCAAATTAAAATATAATTAACAAAATCAAATCACATTCAGTTTATAATTCAAACTAAGTAATAAAATTAAATTCATAATTCGGGTTAAGTTAAGTTCACAATTCAAATTCAATACAGTTCATGATTCAGACAGATTCAATTCATATTTCAGGAAATAATTCAATTCAAATCCCGATCGCGTACAATTCATAATTCAGATTAAATTAAATTGACAATTCAGGTTAAATAAATTCATAATTCAGATTACTACAATCTATAATTCACATCAATTCAATTCGTAGGTCAGATTAATATAAAATTAACAATTCAAATCAAATTCAATATATAATTCAAACTAAGTAATTAAATTATATTCATATTTCGG
>JAVYIG010009282.1:0-79853 GCA_035222895.1 Strongylocentrotus droebachiensis | reverse complement strand
CGATACATAATTATGAGGAAGAATGTTGATAGCCTTTGTTATTGCGGATGCTTTTGCTCGTACATCAAAATTTTCGATTTTTCATTCCAATCACTAAGCGGAATACTACAACTTTTTTTGTCATACGTTTATTATAAAATATATGCTTCAAAATTGATTTCATTGCGTAACGTTCACTGATGCCTTTATTTCTAGCTCCTACACCATACATTTCTTGAGAATATTCTTGACCTTTCAGGTTGTGTCTAGTCATCTTACTGATATTGGAAGTTATCATTACCAATGATTGCAGCATCCTTCTCAGTATCAAAATAACCGTGTCGAACTGGAAAAAATATCAGAGGAAACATGACAACGGAAGAACGGTCCATGGATAACACGTATAATATGTAGTTCAATGTTGACAAGAGGAAGGGATACATTTCATGAGCATCCGGGATATAGGAAATTCGGAAATGTTTCATACTTTCATATCATGGCTCAGATAACTTTAACGAGTTGGTAGATATCTATATATCCCTTATCATTCTGATCTTCATCGAGGCCTACTTAATCAATATTTCGTAGCTCCTAGAAACTCAATATACATAGATCACTCATCTTGTCAAAGTGTAGTCTAATATTGTACTGCAATTGCAATCTCCTTGTCATCTTGACGATTTAATGCTAGTTGATTTTAGTCATTTTGTAAGAATGCGTGTATATAGTGCATACTCGTCTTATTCAATACCCTTTTCTGGTGAATACAAAGCAACGAGGAATCCCTCTTTTAAATCCTACACAGTTCTGTCGGATTGAGGTTTTTATGATTTATCACCCATAAAGTAATAATCCCAAGATACCCTAAATATTCACACGATACAGGACTATTAAATAGATTTAAAACGATTAAATGTGACTAAAGTTGTTGATGAAATCCCTAGGTTGAAGGAGTGACATTAATGTTCATAGATCCTCTAGTTCGTAAATGAGACGAAGGGTCTTAGGTCGGAAACTCTAGGGGGTTTACAGATATTTTTAAAATACATATATTTATCATTTAAAATAAAAAAATGTGTGTGACCCCTTAAACCTCCGCACAGCAGTGGCAGGCCACAAGGCCTTTCTAAAACGTGATTTGTCAAAAGTTATCAGGTGTATTGTGGGCGTTCTGAAACTTATGGATAGAAACAATTGCGTGGTGTATGAGCTCCGTATACCAGGAACAAACGGATGTCAAGCACGACAGTTCTAAGAGACAATTTCCACATTCCCGTGCAATATGGTACATAAATGGCAAAGCGCAGGGGAATGATTCAACTATTGACCCTCGCCCATATGCAACCCCCCCCCCCCCTTAAAAAGAAGAAAAATTATGATGGTTCAGCCTACATATTATCTCTCTCTCTCTCTTATCTCTCATTTCAGTGACATTCGCATGGGGGAGGGGGCATGTGGGTGAACAATAAATTGTCTTGAAAACAGGTTCCATGTCAATATACCATATTACCCTTTGGTTTTTTACAAGATTATAATTCATTTTTTATAATTATAACAATAATGATATTCGGTTCTTTTTTAGCGTATATCATAATATACAACGTCTATAATTATGCGCTTCCAAAGAGCTTTGGAAATTATTACACTAGCTTTAGCTCCGGCAGTCTGATTGAGCGCACAATGCATTTCAAGGAATAGTTCTACCAGGTACCCATTTACCTCACCTGGGTCGAATGTGGAAAATGTAGAGTAGTATATTGCCAAATGAAATTAGTGCCGCGGCGGGACTCGAACAGCTGACCTTGTGATCGACAGTCCGGCGACGTATCCAACATATAACGCTAAATATTGCATAATAATTTGTGTATGTTGTTTTATTTTGTAACGACAGAATGTCTTATTTTAGGCCATATTCTATCTTTACCTAATAGTATCAACTATTTTATCTTGGACGTTACGCTTCAAACATTTTTTTGTTTATGCATTATTCCTACTATGTATTATATCTCAATGTAACCCATTGTATTTTATTATCTGTAACATTTATTTTACATGGTGAATATTTAAAACAAACTAACAAACAGACGATAAGTAATACCCTATGTAAGCCAATAGGTATTTCCAGCGCGTGGAGAACATCTCAAGATACAGGCGAGTACTTAAGACGACAGAAGTATTACACATCTGCAAGCCCTCTAATCAGCGGAAACGTTTCATTTTGCAGGGTTCTGCATTCTGGGAGCTCAAGCCGCCTAAGCTGCCGCCTAGGATGTCATTATGTGTTCCCTTGATTTCAAACCAAACCCTGGGATTTTCCCAGCAGATTGTTAGGCAATTGACACAAATTGTTATAATCATCGAAAACCCAGGGCCTAAAATGGATTCCCCGCCCACTTTAAAATAGGCATCCTATGGGGGAATTAGAACATGAATTTTGAGAAAGACGAATTTTGATGGTTATTCAGCGGAAGTGAACGTGGTAATGAAGACCACAGACGGCGTTTTATCATGTCATATGACTGTCTTGTTAATGAATACCGTGTGGGGTCGACTTCTTCAGGATCTTGTAAGCAGAGGTGGTGGGGGCGAGTTGAACTTGTTCAACTTCATGGAGATACTGAAATAAAGTAAAATTACATTGTCTTTTTCTTCAACTTTCAAATCGAATAATACAATGATTGGTTTCCCCATAATCGTTACATAAAGATCAGACATTGAGTCTCTATCGAAAATGTCTAATCTGCCTAAATGCCTGTTTATGAAATTTGGCTTCTAGTTAACGTAATAGAAACATATTCTTCTCTTTCTTTTGATCTATACAGTTCGTTTTAAACTTGAAAGTTGACTGCAATGTCATGGACTCCAGCCAACATGAGAGTGTACTTTTGATACATCTGTCGTAACGACTTCTATTGGGTTGACATGAAGCGATTACAGGGACACGCGTCATGCGCACATAGGCTCGTAAGGGATAAGAAAGAATGTGAAGTAGAACTACTGTAATAATTTTTTTCCTTCAGAAATAGGATCTTAGTAAGTTCATCCTCCTCGACCATACTCTAGTTATTTAGGTTCATCAGAATGATTTATTTCCAGTTTATATAACTGCTATAACTAGCATTTTTCAAAGGTGTCCCAGATCCTCTCGTGATAATTATGTCCCCTCCACATCCGGAGTTGCGACTGCATAACAGTCAAGTTAATACTACAATGTATATGAAAAGGAACTGGACAGGAAGAACGTTCTGCACAGTGTTTTATCGTTTAACCCTTCCTGTGTGACTCAAGAAAACCACTGTCAACTATACCAACTTGGAACATTTTATCTGATTATCCAATCGTCATGGCTAACGTGGCACATAAAAGAATAATACTAGAAACAAACAAATCAAGACTGATACATCGCTGCATTATCGTGTAATTTAAAAGGATTTTGACACGCACAGGGTGGACATATTTCTAGCATGCACCCTCTGGTAACCAATCATCACATAATAGTTTCATATTCTGTATTAGTTTAAGAATGCTCCTCTAAACGGATTCACGTAGGGGTTTGGGGGCGTTGTTGGAACGAAAATAAATTCAAAACATTCAATTTGATTAATTCATATACGAATAAAAAAAGTCCTGGCACTGGTAATCATGGCAATGCCGTAAAGAAGTACAAGTCGCGCGCAGAAGGGAATTAACTTAAACTTCCTAAAAAAAGTTGCTCTTAATACTTCTCGTTTTAAATGTCTGCCTACGATTGCAAAATGAAAAATAAGATGAAGCTGTTATCTGAAATAGATACGATAAAAAATGGTAAGGAAGTCTACCGATAAGATAATTATACTGGCGGGGGCTTTTAAATGGTTATTCAATATTGTCCCCTAAAATTGGCCAAATGCCCTTCGCAAGAAATGAAAAATCTCATAAGCGAAATATTTGTAAGCAGTATTGCCTGAAGGCCTATATCAAAAACTTTTGTTTTTCTTCAAAAGTGAGTTGCTTTTAACAGTCCCATACATCCATACTCAACCATAAAACAAACAAAAACATAAAAACGTAAAGAAAAAAAAGAAAGAGCAACACCTGCAATAAAAATATTAACTACTTTTACAAATGCCACAATCGGTTATGCTTGTTCAGTAGGAAACTGGAATATGCCAGCCCCTGAAATAATTGTTTTCGTAGTTTTAAAACGTAAATTGCGAACCGCTATGTACAACTAATATAAACGTCAAAGTGGGCAAACATATATATCAACTGAAATGACAGGGACAATATATATTTCACATTGTATTATGATTCATTCAGGTTTGCGGTTAAAATAATTAAACTTAATGACTAGAATGTACGTGTACATTATTTTAACCCCACCCCAGTTTAACCCTAACCCAATGTAACATTGGGGAAAATTGCCACTTAACGTCAAAATGGTATTTCCCCGAGGGAAAAAAATACCACTTTCCAAAAAACTATGTAATTATCATCGTTAATCAATCATAGTAACATTTAAGAAATCAATCATTTTGCAGACATGTTTTTCTTACGAACATCAATTTAATTTTTCAGGATTTAAAGGAACTCAGGAGAACAGGATGGGGTTTCACATCGGGGACCAACCACCCAAGAGATCGAGTAATTTCCACGTCGGAACTCAAATTAAAATATTGTATCATTGTTCCGCAAACTTTCAAATTTAATAAGTCTTCAGGGCAATTGATAACTCAAAGGTAAAACCCAACGATCAAAATTATATATAGGGACATCGAACTACGAGGGCTTTCCTGTAAAAAGGTAAAGCACTCCATATAAATGACCAAAATGCAATAAAGTACACAAATCACCATGGCAACATAATCTGAAAAACGCATCTTCCTCTCCAAATCGCTTTCTCTTCGTTCTTTTTGTATTTCTCTTTCCTCTCTGTATGGTCTCTTTCTCTGTCCCTCATTCTCTCATTTGCTCTCAGGGGCGGATCTAGCTTTTTTCTAAGGGGGGGGGGGGTTTGACCAAAATAATGACGATGCGGAGCATCGTCCACGAGCCGCGTAGCGGCGAGCCGATTTTTTTGGGGGTGTTTATTTGAACCCCAAAGTGATGTTTTCCTGGCATCTATTAACACAATGGAGACCATAAAAAGCAGTGCATGATAACGTCTTTTTAAATCAAGTAACAGTTTAATACACAGTTATATCCAGAGTTATCATGTGTTTACCAGATGAGTTGAATATCTTCTCACAATATTTGCACTTGAAAGGGTTTCTCTCCAGCGTGCGTTCTTTTTTCTTTCTTTTTTCTTTTTTTTTTGGGGGGGGGGTTTAAACCCCCTAAACCCCCCCGTAGATCCGCGCCTGGCTCTACCTCCCCCTTTCCCCTTTATTTCACGGTTCTAGCCATTTTCTTCATTTCATATACGGAGGTGTTTTTTGTTCTCATCCCAAACAATGAAATACCTCATTGTTTTAATACACCCATTACATCAACGCAATAACAAAAATCGATTGTGTCAAAAGGAATACTTACATAAAATTCTGATTAATCTTAAATAATGATTGTTTGATCCATCATACCAAGATTGGAAGTCAATGCTTCAATCAAAAACAAGAAAATTGACTTATCAAACTGTAAAATAATTAATCAAACTATACACCAATGTCAAGGGTAGTTCATCAGTCCTTATGCTCATCAATTTTCCGTGGGGCCGATCCCGCTGATAATAATCAACCATAATGTAGACGTTATCTATAAACGACAGAGACAGGCGATCTAATTGGCTGGTTGGCCTTGTATCATCGAAGAAGGGGAGAAGGGCAGGGGTCATTAGATGTAACGTCACATCTTCTAGGGGTGCTATAGTATAGTCTGCAGCAGGCACATATTCTAATTTGACACTTAAAAACAATTCCATAAAGTCTTGAGCGGAGCCTAGCTCTGCCGGTCTCTGGAAGTCCACACGCAGTCTTCCAGTTTAGACACTCTGTAACCCACTACGACTGACAAGATTATGTGCATGCAAAGTTAACTATAGCATTACCCCGGCTTTTACTGGTTCTAAACAGTTTTCCTACACAAATATAAAATATAGAATAGACATCTAAATGAAGACCCATCGTAGTTTAATGTATCATTTATATTTTTAATCATTTCTTGAATCAAATATTGTTCCAATTTGAATTCATCAAATCAATAGTCTTCTGTTACAATTTTCATCTATTAAATCCTCACACAATCTTCATCTCATTACACAAATGGAGAGTGTACAGTAAATATCTTCACGTCGGCAATCACCACGTTTTAACTTATTGCAATCCCTCCCCCCGCACGAATACCACAAAATCTGAATGGTTCCTCTTCTGTTACACGAGACCGACGAGAGGGCCTATTTTGATTGGTCGAAAGTTGTGTGGCTCGAACAAAGCACACAACGTATACAAGCGAACGGGGTAAACATTGTTGATTTCGCTCGGAGAATTGTTGTTATCTAGCCCCAACTTCATCTAATGCTGATGAACAGGTATTGATAAGGGTTGGAGGTAGCAGGAAGCGTGGAGGTGTGGGGGGGGGGGGGGGTGGGGGCATTAATTGTCTTGCGTTGTTTAGTTAAATGAAATGCCAGCGAGTGGAGAAGATTGTTGGAGAAGATTATTGGAAAAGAGGGAGGCGGGTGGGGTCTGTTCGTGTTTTCATCACAGTTTACAAGTCTTTTATATTTACATCAATCCCCTTTTAGGCCAATAGAAGGGCATTTATTACCCCGTGCCCCTGGCTACGCCATTGGGCGTTGACTTGGGTAAACTGTTTTTGTGGCAAGCAGCCCCATTTACACTCAGCTTGACAAACACTCTTAAAATATCTCACACACTTCTCCTAGATGTCAACATCCAGGAATATTTCTATTTTTACCCCTTCACCTTACCTTGACCGCATACTTTAAAGTGGGAATCTTTCCGCGGATCCCACACATATTTTAGCCGATGTCATAACGTGGGGAAAGTACTGAAAATTCACGCCTGTATCAGGGTGAAGGGGGTCAGGGACCCTTGTCGAAATGACATGGAATATACGTACAGTTTCAGGAAAGTTCTGTATACTTTCTCGTAGCTAGATCACGTATTTCCATGCTTATTCTAAAGGCACTTTATTCACTGCTTTTCAGTACGTATAATGTATCTGAATAGTCTTGACGAAAGAAATCAAGTTGAGATTTGTCTCCAAAAGGTTTGGAAACTGTCCCACCCCATCCCTTCTGGAGATGCCCTCGATTCTGTGCATATCAATTTAATATGCCCAGAATCAGTGGATACCTGGAATGTTGTTTCACGAAGTCATTATATATTTTAAAAGAAGTTGCAGTACGTAATCAACAGTACGACGATCCCATTCCAAACTCAGGTCAGGTCAAGCATGATATGACCGACAGTCCGAGAAACCGGCAGCCCAAGAGACCAACATGTCAGTCTGAATGGCTTTCTGACATTTCTAAGGGTTCACGAAGGCCGACGTTGGCGGTCTCATGAACTGCTTTTCTCGTGAGCTGTCGGTCTACTGTGATGTCCCGTCTCTACTTGGAGCTTCTAATAAGAATGAGAACTGAATCTAAAAGAGCACACTTATTTTCGATCTCCTCGAATCTGTTGAATTTGTTACCCTCAATTGACCATGAAGAATCTTGAAAGAATCAGTAAAGAAGGCGTAAAACCTGAACTCGACCTTCAAACATAATGGGCAAGACGTCATCACTTCTAGACAGGGCGCGAGTGGCAGCGCTGATACATTTTCCCATGTCTTGCTTGGTCTAACCGGGCAATATATTATCCATCCTAATAATACTTTAGTTTTACAAAGCATTCAATCATCGAAATACCTATTCTTGTTCGTGGGGGTCAGTCTATTCTTGCAATCGATAAATACGTAACTGGTAATTATTTCAAAATGTTATCCATTGTGAATGATTAATCAACTAAACTCTTCAAATGATGGCAAAATTTACCATGCCGAATGCATCCTTTAATTTTCTAGACCGTTTTTCATTATAATATTCAACGTAAGCCTACACCTCAGTCACACCGACTCCAGACCCACTATACACTAACCGATTGCTTTGCCATTTGGGGTAATGTCATTTTGCGTTTGGTGCGGTGTCGATCAGGTGTTGATCTCATCGGTGTGACCAGGGTGCTGACACTTTAAGGTCCCATCACCCTGGTGTGACTGAGTATTATGATCTAGTTTATTTGTAGGTCAGATCAGGAAAGGTTCATCGGTCACACGTTACAGGAAGCAATCCATGTCCACCCTTTTCCTTGACTTTGGCAGAGGTCGTCAAAGCGATTACCTAGGCGTTTGGAGTATCACTGAACTATGCTAAGTGGGGATCAGAACATCCATTATTTAGCTTACAGGAGCGAAAGGTTATCCCAAAAGATTGACGTTTCTACCAGTGCTATTTTTATCACAAAATTATATTTATAAATCTGAAATTGTAACTGATGGGATATCTCAATCAAATCAAATAGATTAAGAGATAATATCGGGAAGATTCTCAAATGAACCTGATGAAGTGCAACCAATCTCGGCTCATGGCCACCTCTTAGACTAGGGGGAACCGTCCTATAAAGTGATTTTTGAGTTGAATAGATTTAGCGGTCTGTCCTTCTAACAAATATATCTTTAATGAATGGAATCTGTACCTTTCTATGAAAAACATTATGTAAATGAAATGACAGAATGCCGCAGAAGTATCAACTAGCAATGACCACTAGGTCCATACACACTACTATTTAAACTTCGCTAGGAGAAGTAAAATCACGATTTTGACAAGATGGGCATTTTGTTTAAAAGTTTAATAATGTCATTTCATTATTTTAAAGAGAGGAAAAGAGAGAGAGAGAGAGAGAGAGGGATTTGTTCGATGACATAATGTGCGAAAGAAATTTTAACAATGTGTTTGGTGTCTTCCCCCGCCGGTGTGCCTTCATGCGATATAAAACACGGGCACTGGAAGATAAAGCATTTTTTAAAGAGGCACTTGGAACAGGACATCCTCTTTTTCTAGCCCCTGGTAATCATGTCTCTGGCCGATGCAGCTAACTGCATGTAAAGCGGTCACATCATTGACGGACATCATGCTCAGTGTGAGATTGAATTTCAGACGGACATGATCTTCGTTACACCATCGTCTGCTAGCTGTTAGCTTCAGGCCTAAAGCGATGACGGCATTTATACAAGCGGTGGCGTAGCCAGGGTCAAGCCATAGGGGGGGGGGGCATTGGTCTTATCCTGTGAATGAGAGGGGATCCTTTCGTCATTCCTCGCTTCCCTTTTTTTTCATTTGCTGTCTCCACTTCTCCCTTCTTTTGACATTTGCCGGAGGAGGGGGCTTGGGGGCATAATGCCTCAAGAGCTCCCCATAGATATGCCACTGATCACAGAGGAGAGTTGTTCAATGCGGAAAATTGCGGCGAATCAATAAATTGAATAAAAAAATTATCGAATCAGACTCATGAACTTTTAACCAATCACTCAATCCATTAAATAATCTTAAAAAGTGCTTATCTTAATCATTTAAGAGGGATCATTTTCCCGCCGTCGATAATAAATATTACAGATATTAAGATATCGCAAACTGTACCACAGTTTATTTCTCCTGCATGAGGAGTAGACACTTGGGTACCACTTTTTGCTGACGGTATCAATTTTGCATTGTACAAAACTTTACAAGTTGATTCTATGACTGTATCAACTATCAACTGTGCACTTCGTTACTTTAAAATTTGATAAGAAAAAAAGAAGAAGTTTAAAATGGATATTTTTCTAGGGAAGTAATAAAAACAATCATTCCGTCCAATTAAAGGTCAAGTTAAATCATACTTCATTTCCGAAAAATATACAAATAAGTTCAAGGCTAATCGAAATAGTTTTCTTTAACAACCATCTGTGATTTTCTTTCTTTGATGTTACAGACAGGAGTGCACGGTTGACCGTCGAAATAATTGTTTAGTTCGTCTTCAAAAATAAAGAACAGTATGCAATATTGTTATTCTACCCGGAATTCCAACTGACCCCTGACTGAGAGTAATTTTTTGATATTACTCCTCGACTATCAAATCAAACCATATCAAAAGATTGTTATGGACAACCAATAAAACAGTACATACCTTGTACCAAAACATTTTGTTTTGTTTATAAACTTCATATTTTCCAGTTGCGATACTAAGAAAAGAATACGTTTTGAAACAAAATTACTTTAAATTAAATCCTACATGAAATAAATTATTTTGTTTGGAACGTTCCTTTCTCATGTAATTCCATTTAATCAAAACGAACATATTTTTCTACTTTGCAGTCGTAGCTTCGACCATAAACCCAAGAGAAGTTGTGGCTGCTTGTGGTTGTAGAAATCTGTCACCTTTCGGAGAACTAGTCGAAGACAGGATACACAAATAATTGAATGCTCCACGTACATACATGACGTATTCATTCACTGCAGCCTTATAAACAGAACACAGATGCTGATTTGTAGCATTCATCCTTTTTCTACACTTTTGGCTCATTGGTCTTAGCCAAATCTTGATATCAAATGTCCGAGACTAGTAGCCGTTTCCCATTTTTGTAGGAATGCCATTAATCTCTTTATTTTAAAACGGTAAACATTCAAGGCAGTGAAAATGAAACTAAATGTACAAATATAGCGATTGCAGATCAATCTTTATTACCAAATGTTTATTATTTTACTTATGAAAGCGCGAATATCAATACAATGCAGAGTACATAATCAGGATAATATAAAACTAGATGGACTTCAAAGAGCGATGTCAATAAAAACATTATATAAGATCCATCTGAACTGTAGAATACTGTTCCAGGCACCGCTCTCTCTAGGCATGCGAACAAAATAATAGACAAGTGGTCTCGAACAAATTGAATTAGATTTCGATTTTCCGCTGTTCAAATACAGCTACTTCAAGTAATCTGATAATGGTGACCAGCGGGATGGTCAACCATTTTACTTCAGAAATCCTCCTGTGAAATAAATTTCTTGCGGACCTCTTTGGCCTTTATCCTTAAAAGAAAAGTCAGTTAATCTAATATGTGGCCTGATGAGAGACATTCTGGTCGCAGACGTCTTTTATTGCTCCTTATGTGTTGGGAAAGTTACTGTATAACAGTCAGGATCTTCCCGCCAAATGTCCATGATGACTTGTATGGGAAGGTATTTTGGTCATCATTGAAATAGTTTATGGAACAAATACAAAAAAAAAATATATATCTTTAAATGCCACTGGTCAGGCTGGTATCAACAATAGCTACATTGTATGTATACAAAAATAAATAAATTATTGTCCCCCCCCGATGGCTTTTGTCATATTTCATGAACACTGATGAATAACTTAAAGATCAGCCCGCAACAATTGGAGACATGCATGTGCCACAGACTGTACATTAAAAAATTGCAATTGAAACATAGGATCCGTTGGCATTTGCAGATGTCAACTATCATCGAGAAATATCCGCAACCAATTACTATGAAGAAAATAAATGCCATGTGGAAAAAGTCTGAATTAATTCCTGAAATGTAGAATCTCATTCCTTCTTCATCCATGCTCACACTCTTAGAGCCTAGATCCCATTTGTTTGGAGAAATGGAAATTGGAATTACTCAACCCTGTGTCCATCAACACATCGACATGGCCAGTGATAAATATTTAAAAAGGATTCGAATTGACATGCATCTTTTTAAAAGGCATTTCATGATCGTTCCAGCCCGCCTTTGCCTTCATACATATAGCCAAACTGAGATGAAAGCCAAGTCTACGTGTTCATTTTGAATTACATGTACAAATATAACTTAACCACAGGAAACAAGTTTGAAAATGTTAAAGTCACAGAGTAGTCAGCTCTCATGGGGAATTCGACACCGTTCGGGTGTTTACCCAATAACAGGTGTTGTCAATCACCAGCGTTAGCCTTGAGTTTTATGACCATTAGACCTTATGTAATGCTTTGCTTTTCCTTCGCCCGAAGAATCTTCGAGCATGCTCCGAGAGACTAGGGGGTAATTCTTGACGGGCCAACGGGTTTGCTGTGTGCAGATTTGTACTCCCATTAATGGTATTTCCACCAAGTCTGGTGTCAGCGAATTATGGCCTTCTGCACATGGAAACTGACTACCCACTCCCTTTAAACAATGTCGATGGAATCACGAGAGAAGTTTCAGAGTATCGTTTTCAGTGGAAAGCAGTGATTTTCAATCCCCACTCCAAGTGATGCAGCTTCATCATGGCAGTCATTAATATAAGCACCAACGCAAACACGTACTATTTTTCTATGTATTTTTGCGGTTTCTTTCTTCGATGCCCTCTCTAATTTCCCTCTAAAACTCTTGTACATACATGCCGAGGAGGAGTACACTGTGTAACATAGGTACCAGTGCTCGTGGATGCCTAATGTTAATATTGTTTAACACTTAATCTCTATATTCTTTCACCAAGGCTCTGAAACCTCTAGACTGTTTCATCAATTGGATTGGTTTCCAAATTCCAATTCACATTGAAGTACTGAATCCATGTATTCATTGAGCTGTACGTTACTGACTTGGTTTCGTTTTGTAATTACTATGTATTCTCAAAATATTTAGAGCAGTACATCTGTCATTTTACTTTGCAGAAATGTACAGCAAGCATGTAATCTTCTATTTGATTAAAGGCACGATGTACAACTCATATATTTGTATGTGTTCCAAAATTAAGAGATATAATCCCAACAATGCAGGTTGGTTTCATTCCTGCTTGATTTAACACGGCTCTGGCTAAATCACCCACTTTGCCGACACCTCAAATTCTCTTTAGAAGTAATATTTTGCATGGGTGTAAATACTTGAAGACAGTTTTGAAGAAAGCGCGATCCGCAGCACTATTTATATTTTTTCAACGCAAGGACATTAAACCTACCCCAGTCACACAAATTAACAATACTCTTTTATCTTATATCGCGTGTTAATACTATACCCATAATTTCTTCATTCATTCTTTATCTAAAATTACTAATCGAGAATCAATAAAGACAATTTGCTAATCAATCTTGGTAATAATTTGCAAATGAACTCGGGTTCCCACACGTCAATAACTTTCCAACTGATTACTAGTTGATCTTTTCAATGCACGCCATATACCTTGATCTAAATGCATGCACTAGCACTTGGCTCTGACGATGAGATTCCCCGGTTTTGATAACATCACAGATCCTAATTATAGCCATCAGAGGCTTGATGTTTAAACAAGCAGCACCCGATCACACCCAATTTCCCTCTAGATATCCTTGAATTTCCTCCTTGGATCTCAGCTTCTTCCTGCATTCGAAACTTTGGCATTCAAGCATGTTGCAGGTCTCTTTAAATATCCAGACTTCGTACATTATATTACCTGCAAGTCTCTCCATTAAGAAAGGGATGCTGAAAATATTCATGCTCTGCAAATACACCGTGTGCTCAATTTCTTATTTCTAGTCATGCGTATTACAATGTCTCAATGAGTACGATTTCAAAAAGTCCTTTTCTTATAAAAGGAGAGGAACAACAAGAGCAAACACCATTATGATTAATGGCATTCGTATCAATTATGTACCACCTCCATGCACGTTCAAACTGTTTGCCATTATTGTTTTAACGACCGTTTTTTTTTAATCGTTGCTATTCTCTCTTTTTTTACATGTAAAACAAAAATCATTATTAAATGCCTTGACTGCATGGTTATTATACACCTCAAGGCTCCTCTCAAAGGCTGGGTAAAACCCTACTTCAAACAACGTCACTCTTCTTTCCATTGAGAAAGGGATGCAATACTACACCAATCCAATTCTATGCTAATAACATATTTATAGAAACGATACCAGCTCACATCATTGTTTTAAAAAACCGTCTTTACAACTCTTTTCCTTATTACCGGTATATTACAAAACAATTCTCTCCCGTACCACAATAATTGTTTACATTGTATTTGTATTTTATGCTGACTCCAAACCTTAATACTACTTGCTTATTTTTGACAGTGATGTTAAAAACACAAATGCGATTCATATGCTCATGCAATATCTTAAGTACCATAATTATTAAAGCTGTTTACCTTAAGTCAATATTCTGATTTCAAATATCGTTGCTATTTCACGCCCTGTGACAGGGATGCACTAAACCTTTAACTGTGATGCCAGTGCCCATGAAAAAAATTGAGAACCCAAAACTGTTTACCATGTTGCTTGTGAACATGCTTACTTTTCAAACCAAGTCTCTCTCTCTCTCTCTCTCTCTCATACCAGTGATGTAAAACCAGTGATGATATGCCTGTGTTCATAAGACATCTCCAAAATTAGAACCGTCCACCACATTGTGACTGAAATCGACTTTACATGTCCTTGCTATTCTCTCGATAGCAGCGGGGATAAACAGACCACAACAACTTCTTGGTATATGCCAATAAATTACCTCAGCAATTAACAAATTAGTGTTAACCATAAATGCGGTCACTATGTTCTTTTCAAACTTGATTTTAATCTTATTTAAAAAGAAAGTTATTTCTGGACTTCCTAAACTGATCTGTATATTGAAATTAGCCTTCAATTTGGTGACGTAGTTTATGCATGCTAAGATGCCAACATTAAAGTTCACCAAGTGTCAATTAAATTCATCAGGGTCTATTGAATGTATTTATGTACTTCTACATATCTAATTTGATACGAGAAAAAGACCAAAAGTCCTAGAATCTTTGCACTTTAGAAAAATCACAATGTATATTTATGTGTCTCGATACACAAATCACGTGTCACAGCTGATTTACTAGACAGACAAACATGTTTTGGGATAAAATCATTTGAAGCTATCAATTCATATGCTCAGTGAATTTTACGTGGATATATGTTAATTGCTAAAAGTGAACAATGCATTTGAATAGCTTCTTTTTACCGTGATGATTTGACTAGCAAACAGATTTTTCGGAACCCTTTCAATGTCATTGTCAGACTGTTTGAAAGAATTGAATGATCTCTTAGAGCGATTTAGATGCGAAAAGGAAATACATTTTCATACAACCATGACCTTGACAAAAACCCTGTGAACTAAATTTAAAAATTATTTGCTCCGTTCGGCTCGTTCCACTTCTTTAACTCGCTTTTGAGAAATTATTGTAGCACTTCAATTCCGAAAGCTTAATATGCTTAAGTTAGAATATACATACGAATGACACGTGATGCACGAGACAGGGCGCCATCTCACGCGCGGGAGAAGATGAAAGGGGGCATGTTCGCGGAAGAAAATTCAATAATTCAATCAAGATAACACTAGAAAAAAAGCATGGTACATGTAGTAGTTATAAGATTATACCGCTTGAACTTTACATTACTTTTACAATTCATCAAAAAGCCTAAGCGTCAATCAAAACAGTGGGAACATAAGTCATGTAAGACGACCCCCTAATAACAATTTTCTATTATCCTAAATGTGGAAGCACATGCTGTGAGCTAACATTCGGTGACAGCGCTGGCGAGACAGGCAACGACAATGAGGATGTTCAAAGTCTTATCTAACATTAAAAATAACATGGTTCGTGACATCCCCATTCACACCTTGCTCTTTTGTGGACTGAAATCGGTTCACGTTGTCAAGAGGTAAAATAAGTGCATTGATATTTCATGGTTAAAAGAACATTCTTAAATAACACATTTTGAAGTTGTGATTATTTATCTACCGCATGAAACAAATGACACAACATGATAAAACATGACATAGTAATCACGTATCTTTAATTCGCGCTCGTCTAAAAAATTAGAATAATACAAACCCTGAAGAAAAGGAAAAACTTTTTTTCAACACCTTCTCTCGTCTTCCAGCATTGTACTTTCAAAGACTACACTCCCCAGGCTTCGATATTACAGTGAATTAAACCAATCTTCTTCTTAAAAGATCCCCAGGGGCCGATTAGATCAACGACACAGCTTTTCATCTAAACAAATATTTATAGTCATATTTGTGGATCTTTTGTGATTCTCCTACCACGCAGAAAACGAGTATTTTATTAAATAAGGTCTATATCATAAGATTTGTCTCCAAATGCTCTATTCATCATCTGATCATTCAGGTCATTCACAAGGCCCTAGTTGTTGGATAAAGGTCATGAAGGGAGCATACGAAGGATGGGTCTAGTAAAACATTCAATGAACATTAGTTCCAGTCCTCGTTGCTTGATTGGAGTTTATCGATTTAATCTCATATTTCCCCGGCTTATTGTATCGTTTCAATTATGTTTTAATGAAGATATATATTTCATTGGGCGGAACAGTAAGATATTGATCACATATAACAAAGACGCAACCGATTCAGGTTTTTGTTAGACCTGCTTGATTTAACACGGCTCTGGCTGAATCATCCACTTTGCCGACACCTCAAATAGTCTTTAGATACAACGATAGGCTGTCGTTTTCAATTCTAAGAAACAAGAATGCGCAAAAGTTGAGATAAATGAACACAACAAATACATCAATGAGTAAAACATTTTATTTTCCAATCAGCTTAAGACGCCATCGGAAATGCGATGGAATTTCTCACAAAACATCGGAAATCCACGACGGAATGCAATAAAGTGACTTGAGTAAATATTGAAGTCAAAGAATACAGAGGGTATTTGGAAAAGCGCATTCACCAGATCATTGGATGATTTTGATGAATGCATGTGTTGATACCTATGTGTAGTGTCTGAAAGGTGTATTTAATATAGCCTACTTTGGGGAAATGAAACGAGGCTCTATTTTTCGGTAGAATATCTCTGATTTTAATTGTGTGTTGACATAAATATTACCGGTCTGCCAAAAAGAACATGCATATGCTATTAAAGGATAAGTAACACGGAGACCTACAAGCTTTAGGTCTTATTGGAAGGGATTTGTACTTGGATAATTCCCCATTAAAGGGATCGTTTAACAATGTTAAATCTGAGATATACGGCCCTACGTGTTATCAGTGTCTGTGATATGGTGTAATATTTAAGCCCTAACAAAATTGCGCTTCAAAATGATCAAGAAGTGCCTCAAAAAAGTAAAAATCTTTGAGTGACCGGTTTTACCATACTCGTTTTTCCCAATATACTGTATTGTTATGAAAACCGTCAGGCGAACGGTTTTCAAAATTTATAATTCCAATCATAAAAATCTTGATAATCAGACAGGCGATCCGCTTGTAAAAGTCATGGAGTTCCTGACTGACTTAAAGGTTTATAATTATCATTGCATCATGAGCTTAATCCAGAATTTTTTTTCAGAATCTGAGACAAAGTTACCGGATCCCTTTAACGAAGGGCATAGAGGTATCGACTCGGTTTCGAACACGGACATTTCAATTTCAACGACCAATGCTTCAACCAATGACCAATCACAACGTTTTATTTGGGTTCAGTCAACGAACATGAACAGTTACAGCAAATGTACTGGAATACAGATTCCATTGACGTTTTGGTGGCACAGACATTTTTATTCGATTAAGGTCACGTGTTCGTGGCGCCAATGAGAGAACGCCATCGTTACATATTTGAGACGCCTCGCAAGCGTTCGTCTGACCTTCTTCTGACTTCACAAGATCTTCCACATAATGCATACTTAAAGCTAAGTTTCAGTTTTAAACAACATCATTACACCTGTTGTACATGTTTATTTGTTACACCTTTATTCAGAGTGTGTAAACGCAGCTTCACGTCATCATGGCTTTCTAGGAAGATGCCAGCCGAAAACAGTGTGTTTGAAATATACACAAATTCGTGTTTCTTCTATTCTGTCTTAGATGAAATGTTTGCTCGCTTGATGACGAACAGCGACATCATTATTTCGAGTTATCACACAACTACTTTCAAATATCTGGCACGAGTAAGAGGTATACGTCGTTGGCCTCTGCCAGGTCCCGAAAAAGTGATGAGGCCAGTCTCATCACCAAAAATATCCTTGATCTCATTTTTGGAAGACAATAGTAAGTTTCATGACGGGATGATGGTTTCCTTCCTGTCTTCGACTTCCTTCATGTTATCCGAATAAAAGAGCAACTACATTGTAGTCCACTATTTATTCTATGACTAAACATTCCTTCAGAAAGGTCAGCGTCTTTATCTAAATTGGAGCACAGACATGACATAATGTATCATGTTATGACACTGAAGGATTAAGAGAGTGAAGGACAACCCACATGAAAAGAAAATGGTGTGAGATAAGTTTTAAGTTTAGATACTTCCGACATTTTCAACCAATGAAAGGATAACGAAAAGAAACTTTGAAAGTGGTGTGAGATATTAGTTGAGACTTGAGACACTCTGACATATTCAACTAACAAAAGAAAACACGAAAATATTTTTTGAAGATATTATGTGGTTTAATTATTTCTAATTTCACTGGCGTTAAATATCTTCTTTCTTTTTTTGGGGGGGAGGGGGGGGGGGGGGCAGAGTCACCTCAAATTTCTTAACAAGCCTGAATAATTCCGCCCATACATGACTAGAAATCTTGTAATCTTTGATCAGATTAAATAATTGGCCTGTCAGCATATTCTAAGAAGTCTGCTACATTGAAATACACAAGAACCAAAACATTGAAAATAAAACTTCGAAATAAACAGCGTTACCTCAAATCAAAATAACAGATGATGATACTAACATGCTAATTATAATAATTATTTTCCAGTGATCAAAATGGTTAAGAAGAGTCCATGAACCACGTTGGTGTGAACGAGAAATAGGGTAGAAATTGTTTCCACAGATTGGCTCCATTATATCATGAGGTCTTTTTCTTTTCTTTTTCGTTTTGGGTTTTTTAATGTTACATATACCCTGCCATCTCAGTAATTGTGCATTTCATCAAGTCCAGTATCAAAAAAGACAAGAAAACACTTGCAAACATCGACCAAAGTCAAATTGTTGAAGGAGACACCATTCACAACGGAAATCCTCACAGGCTGTTACGAAAATATAAGAGAGCGGGGGGGGGGGGGGATAGGTAGATAATAATTAGAGAGAGAGAGAGAGAGAGAGAATAATGTAGATAGATACACACATACAGAGAGAGAGGGGGGGGAGGAAGAGATAGGTACTAGATAGAGATAGAGAGAGTGTGTGTGTGAGTGTTTATATAGATACACACATAAAAAGAGAGAGAGGGGGAAGAGATAGGTACTAGATAGAGAGAGAGAGAGAGAGAGAGTTGTTGTTGTTTTTGTTGTTGTTTGGTATTATCGGCGTTTCATTCTTTTTTAGAATATTTACGCTTTTCACTTTATTTCTTTTTTTTCTTCTATGTTTTGGTACTATTTGTAAATTCATACTCTTCTCTTTTGTGTGTGTGTGTGTGTGTGTGTGTGTGTGTGCGTGTGTGTGTGTGAGTGTTTATATATATACACACATAAAGAGAGAGAGAGAGAGAGAGAGAGAGAGAGAGAAAGAGGAGGAGAGAGAGAGGCATGATGATGATATACCTCAATGTGTCATCGCAGACGACTTTGGAAGACATGAGTGGTTCACAGATTGCCCTTGATCTCCTTTCATGCCACCTCCAGCAGACAACAATAATATGAATAACCCTGACAATGCTCCTGTCAATGGGTTGGCCTTGTTTAGGATTGAGAAGAATGAATCAAAAAGAGAAGTTTGAGCTATGGTATAATGTGAACACATAATGTGTATTAAAGTAATCATTCTCATTTTCATTAACTTCCTTGTCCAGAAAGATTGTCATCGTGACCGTATAGTGGCGCTGTCTTGTGAAAAAGATTGTCCTTAAGTTGTCAAAGGTCTGTCATATTATTTCAAATACGACTAGAAATAGTTTATGAAATATGGATAATATTTTTATTATAATTGTTTGGGTACTCCCACGTACCCGTATCTGTGTCAAGTGATTATCACTTTTTGTGATGTTCTGCAAGATCAACAAGTCAACTTGTACGTTGTCATTACTATCATGACGTGATAAAGCGTGTGGATAAGGAAAGGATGGGGGTGGGGGATATAGAGACAGTGACATAAACATGCAGAATGAAAACAATGACGGCCATTGTCATGGAAATTGTAATAGTGATCGTGGCGGTGGCGGCACTGGAGTGTTATTCTTTATAATAAAGTTTAAAAATTGAAGGGGGCGTGTGTGTGTGTGTGCATTGTGTTTTTACAGACGTGTATCAATCAGATATGATTATTTACTTCTGGGGACCGACCTTAAAACGTCACCATCCGAAAGACGTGACTCAGTTTCGAACCTGCGTCCTAATTGGCTGAATCAGTTTGTAACTTTCAGTTAGCTGGATTACAGGCGAACGCCACAACGCCTAGTTACGTTCCATTCATTAATGTACCAAATCTCAACAATAAAGTATCTCCAATTAGATGTAATGAAATATAATGAAAAAGCATCATCCTGTATATTCAGGACCCCCCCCCCCCCCCAACAACAAAAAATAAAAATAAAATAATAATAATAATAAAGAAAGAAAAAAAGGCTATAATTTAACAGGCTATGTTTTTCAGGTTAGATTTGTTTTCTTTCTTTCGATGAGATGATGACTGATGATGATAATAACTTGTCTCTTACTTTACCCGACTGAAAAGAGAAAAAGTGTATTAAGGCCTGTTTCCATTTATGATTCGATTTAGAAGAAATTGAAGAATGATAACATTTCCTAGCAATATGACGTGATAGAGCATAAGTATATCTACACGTCAACCACATGCTTACATACATTACTAGAGTTCAAGATCGGTGCTTCCCAGTAGAGAATAACTTGTATCAAATTGACTTGACCAATTTAATTTATTTTCCAACCGACACTTTACCCTACAAAACATAGAATCACAACAGGGTGTCTAGAAATTGCGAGTGCGAACTTGTATTCACATCAGCTGTGAAGCTGTTTGGGCAAGATTGCCATTTTGGGGAAAGATTTACATTTCGATAAAATCAAAGGAAATTATTTCTTCAATAATTTAAAATAATTTTCCCAACATACCGAAACACCAGCTGATGTACGTGTCACAACTAAGTCTGGACTCACCCCCTTTTACCCCTAATATAAAAATGGTCTATATGTATTTTACATATCATGCATATATAATTTAGGCCTATGTTTCATTGATTTGGACAACAAACGATTATCTTGGGGTATGAAATTGTTCATGTCACACATCCATCAGATGATGTTCAGTGTACAACATATTGCCTCTTGGAGTAAGGCATTTTTCAATAAGACATAATAGCACAAATTATTACACAGTGAGCAATTTGTGATCAAGAAGACTGTACAGTATAAATGAAATAGCCAACTCCGTTTTAATAATATTTAGGACTACCTATATATGCTCGAGTTCAGGTCTCGAATACCTTATCCCTATCATCTAAAAGATAATGAAAATATCTTACTTATGTTTGAGGCATACAATATCTTGTTTTCAAACTCACATACTGGATTTCTATTAAACGTTATGATAATTTTTAAAATTAAGCTAGTTTCTTGCTTGTTCTGCCCCGTTCATGGAATATCCTATACTTGATGGAGGAGAGGTACGTGGAGGTTATTTCGGGTGAAAGTGTGCCAGTGTCGAATGAATAAGTGTCCTCTTCGAAAAAAGAAGCATACATCTATAATCTGTGTGTCAATTTAGTTAGTTCTTATATGCTTTTCTTATACATGAAGTAGCCTCGTTATTCTTCCAAATATTGAAATGCCAATCTCATCAATCTCAAATAAAGAGATATGATTATTTAAAGAGTCAGAGGAGTATTGCATTCTTTACTTTTTGTATGCAATTATCACATTATTCTGAAGTTGAAATATCCCCCTTATATTTCACTTGGATGCAAATCCAGATTTGATCTATCTGGCACAAAAAACGAGTATATAAGGTAACGAGTGATGGGATATAAAGATCTAGAGTATCTGTGAAAAAATGGGTCATGAAAGGGGGACTAAAAAAACCAAAGAGGGTGCGAGAAATCGGGGGACTCAAGTAGAACCGCGCTGTCAGCAACCTCATCTAGTTTGAGGTTAGTTTTCTGCAGACGAGACAGAAACACAATTCATTTCTCTTTCTCGAAAAACAATTGTAAGAAAGCGAAGGTACTGTTTTGTCTTCGAATTCACAATAACTCTTGTAGAATGTTGTATTATGAAATTTATGATAGCATTGGAGAAGCTGTTTGTATCCCGCTCGGCAGTACCGATATGTTAACGAATTCAGAGAATGGTGTAGAATTATCTTCGGTGTTGCCATCTCTTAAACTATTTCATTCCAAAGATATTTTATCGAAATTTTTTTCAAAAGCAAGTTCACTTAATGTCGCGCATAATCGTCCCCGTGGGCTGGATGTGGTGCTATAAATAAGCAATAAATCAAATTGTGTAAGTCATGTGAAGAAATATAACCAGTGTCCCTTCGCTTGTTTTTACGGAAAACAACGGGGAAATTTTGAATTTTCGATCTACGAAGTATTGCGTTTATTCTGATTTCACTCATTTTTACTTTTAGCTCTGTTTCAATTGATTTATTTAAAAAATCTTTATAGATTATTATAGGGATTTCGACAAGATAATACATATTCGATATCGCTATATTTCGTGAGCTATTACATGTATTTGTCTATAATGTGACATGTCGTTTTTCTGAAGGTTCATAATTCCGAAGTATCGTTATTCCGAAGGTTCGACATTCTTAAGTTTCTTAAGAAGGTACATAATTGAGAAGGTTCATATTTCTAAAAAATGATATAGGATTCATAATTGCGAAGGTTCATTATTCCGAAAATCACACAGGATCCGGTATCGTTTTTCGGAATTAAGAACCTTCGGAAAAAAAGAAACTTCGGTTCTTTTATGTACATATCGATGAAAATATGTATTTAATCTTTGAAATGAATCCTCTTCAATATAGTTCATTACAGATTACCTTTATCTTCTGTGCAATATTTTCGATTCTATTGCAGTACACATCATAATTTATATCACAGAAACTGGACCAGATCTCTGTAGCAAATTAATAACAGTCTATTTTCATAAATCCGTCTCTATCGCCCAATCTCTCCCCTCTCTCTCTCTATCTGTCTGTCTCTATCTCTCCCCCCCCCCCCCTGGATGTAGCAAAGTTTCCTTCACAGCATCCTAAACTTGGATTAAATTTGGATTCTGGTTAGCCACAATTACTGCCTGCTGTCAGTATAGTCCATGGGGTTCAATGACACCTAATTCACTTGGAATTTCTTTTTTTAAAGGAAGATGAGAAGAAGAGGATGAGGAAAATAGAAGAGAAAACGAAGTATAGGTATATGTACAGGTGTATATGGCGGAAATGATCGAACCGTATTGAAAATCAATGAGGCTTGTATGCAAAATATACGACAAAAGTTACAACTTTCACTGAGATGAAAATCAAGAGGAATATGATGATAATAGTCACATGGCTTTGGTAATGATTAGAGAATGGTTGTTATTACGATTTTAGATTGTCAATAATGCTAGTTAAATGAAATATCAGAAGAAAAACCATAAACTCTAAATATCATCTTCATATTTGTCGACTGCTTGTTTTTTGTTCATTCATGTCCATGCAGAATTAGCAACATATATTTGCAATTTGCAAAACATTAACATTAGGAAATAGTAATCCTGAATCAAAGTAATTCAAGAATGTTCTGTACAGTGTACATCATGAAACACGGAATTCACCACAATTGAACGATTATGTTAAGACCCTCCGTCCTTCCCGACCAGCAGGACAGGGGTTCAATAGAGCACATTCGTGAAGAGAAAGGCGGGAGGCTGTTCGTTGACATTTTTGGACCATTTGTCAACCTTCGATTTCATGAATACAAGTAAACTTTACATGTTTGTATACGAAGATGCTGTGAATGAATAGACGATGACACTACAGTAGAGCTATATTGTTCGAATGTAACAGCTAGCCTACAATAAGTACAATTAACATGTAGAGTGATTAATCAGGAGACATTGTAAATGTTATTTGACGGATAAGTGGCAAATAAATGTTTAGAAGAACAATTGGAAGAGGTTCGGTACTAAAATGTGCCATCATGAACCATTGCCATAGGCATGATAAGTTTTAGAAGAACGCTTTATCAAACGGAGTAACTGTACTCTGCATGAGCATGGCTTATCTAAACGGTTCTGATTGGTCTTACTACTGTATTAGTATTATAAGGGATTTTTATTATGCGGGTCGGTATTTGATCAAATTAATCCATGAATTTGGGCCTAATTATCATTATTCTATTAGCATACCCCTTTAAAACAAAGAACTATCTATTATAATGACCTTGAATATTATGTGATACAGTGTTATGTTTAAAAAAACGACTGATAATTGTTTAGACATTTTTATTGTTTTCTAGAAAATATATTACTGTGATTGCTTTATCACAAAGCAATGTCAAAATTGGTAATGTCAATACCGAAACTAATATGTCATATTTGCCAACATTGTCTTCATATCAAAGTCAAATATAGTTTTTAAATATAGGGAAGATATTCAACATACACACAAACATGTAAGCTCGTTGCTTTGAGCCACTATATTAGCTAAACGACTAATATAATCACAGACGTCAAGTTTATTGTCTTGCAGTGTAATATGCCGTCTTAGCAGAAAGTTAACTTCGTTCAAACGTCAAATCACAATAAGAAACGAATAATCTTATTCTCGTCATTTGGTAGGCCTATGACCTTTAATACATGACGGTAATTTACTAAATCTCTCTCTCCCTTATTACTCCTTCTCTCCATCTCTCTATCTCTAAAATCCATCCTTCACCTAACCCCAACCGTCTCTCAGTCTCTACCTTCACCTACTCCCTCTACCATCTCCCTCTATACCATCTCCATCTCCGTCTTCTCTGTTATGAAGCTCATAGTGCATTCCGATGATAGTCATTTGGTTAGCTTCGGGGTCATTAAATAAGAGCACACATTGCGCCTTAATTAGCTTCATTAATAAACGTCTGGTTTTACACATGTTGCAGGCAAAGCAACACCTTCTCCCGCTCCATATACACCAGGGCTCTGTCTTACAAAGAGTTGCGATTGATCCAAATCAATCGTAAGTCCTCAAATCAATCGCAAGTTTGCAGTCTCCTTTCAATTCTTTGTAAGACGGGGCCCAAAACCTGTACTCTTGAGGATAATAATGGAAAGGTATAGATCCCAAGTCCTGTACCAAAACGGCTGCCGTATGCCTATATAGTATAGTGACCCCAGACGACAATTTATCAGAGTAAAGAAATATCGTTAGGAGAATAAATTATAATGAGCTAGCTCAATTACCAATCAAAGAGATGGAGATGAATTCTCCATATATAAACCAGAATCTGTACTCTTGAAGATATGGAAAGGTATAGTTCCCGAGTCCTTAACCGAACGACTGCCATAGGCCTATAGTGCATGATCCCAGAAGATAATTTATCACAGTAATCCCCAGGAAATATCGTTACGAGAATAAATTCTAATGAGCTAGTTTAATTACCAATCAAAGAGATTGAGTGATGAAACCCTGGCTGGTGCTGTACAGGCCGGCCCAGACAGCGCATCACTGATCAGATGTCAATGCAATCTACCTATGTTATTAGGTCATCTCAAGTTCGTGTTACCGTAAAGTGAAGGACGATCGGTGACAAGGGCCAAGCTTATGAATTTCCCCGCAAACATTAAAGGGAATGATACATAGGTCATTGAAGGTAAACAATAACAACTGATAGTAAACAACACTTAAAACTGTCAGTAATGTGGTTGGATTTGTATATCGGCTACTTCCTTTTTTAAAATTTGTGTTAAAATTTGCCTTTAGAATTGGTAATGAAAATGTTTTTAAAAGTACTCTGTATAATGTATATGGTTATGCTAAAGCGCATTATGTCTTTGTCTAACGTTATAAACGGGTTCGGGTTTTTTGAAATATTTATATCTGAATATGAATATCTATAAATTAAGAAGACCCTATGCGAAGATCTAGGCATATTGTGAATGTGCTATTTTGCATTCATGACCTGACACTCAATGAAATACAATTGTTGTCTTCACCCTCAGAAGTTCAGGAGCCACTTATAAACCGGGCAAGTTTGGTACCTAAAATGATACACCCCGGAAACTTCAAGAGACCAAAATAGCTTTGGAGGAGTCCCATTGAAAAAAAAAATCCACATTGAAACGCATTATAATAGAAAATTACACTTTCATGAAAGTAGTATAACATAGAGGGCCGACAAGTACAACATATCAAAAGAATGTATTATAGGGGCTACTCTGATTGCAAAATAGAAATAAATAAATAAGTAAACACTTTATTCGATATTATTTTCGAAAGCGAGAGTGTCTTTAACAACAAATTATATTATGGTTCCTTTAAATATTTCAAAATGAAGCCCTCATTGTGTTTATTATTTACAATCTGAAAAGGGCGTGGTCATGAAATGGGATTACTTGCGTTGGCATTGATGTATGGACAATAAAGTCATCGCGATAAAATGCACAAAGTTTCTGAAACTCATGACTCAAGTACACTATAGTCACTAAAAGAATATTTTGAGGGGTAGGCGTAATTAGGAGTGTCATTCCATTCCAAGATGAGGAAGGATGAGGGAGGGGGCGAAATATTGTGGACGGAACTTCCCACGTCATGTATGTGACCCTAAGAAAGGAGCCCCTAGATAGATCGCCCATTTTCATCTTGAAGAGAAGAATCTCTACTGCCATCTTGAAATTAGAATCCTCTAGCCAGGGAAAAAACACGGGGGCTCGGGGCGAATTTGCCCCGAAATTTTTAAAATATTTTTTCCCTGCTCTAGAACTGCTGGATACTTGGTCGTTTAGCTTTGGTTGTACGTGTCTAGGTTCACCAAAAGTTGGGCCATTGGCTCATTAGACTGATTGTCTTATAAATATACCCTAGATCATAGGGTTACGACACACATGGATTAGTAATACACTCTTCGGTCACACCACTTTACCATCTGAAACAATGCATGATTGAGTTAAGGAGTTGTATTCACAGACGCCTGGAAAACTAAGTTATATTAACATGGTTTTCTACTTAGGATCAGGATTTCGGAATATTTTGGAGGGAAAATATTTGGCAGATGCATTATTCGCATTTTGGCGCATTGGATCATATCTAGACCTTGTACTTGTAGAGAAAATATCTGTATTTTGAGAGATTGTCTTACAAGACCCTAATGCAACAATGCTGACGGGGTTTCCCGTACCCTCTCGACGTAAACTAATATTTAAATAATATACCTAATTGTTTTTATAGGGCAAACATGAACCGAATTAGAGACAAGATTTTAGAGAGTAATAAGAAAGAAAAAAAATCAGAAATATCACCATCTAAGACTAAAGAAAAATTAAGCAGAGTTGAGCTTTAAGTTGTTCTAATTCCGACACAACACGTGCCCCCCTCACACTTAAGTCATTTGGCAAGACATTAGTCCACATTTGCCACTCTCCACCCAGGGGTACATGGTTACCTTGCAAATGATGAGGTAATAACTGCAGGGCCCTCGGGAAGAACAGCATTGATGCTGATGAGGCTTCCATAGGTAAACATTTATTTTCTCTTTATAAACCTGCATGAAATAATATAGCCCTATTTTTGTTTTAAAATATGCATTTTCATTTTAATTTTAAGACAAATTCTACACTCCTGACGACGGATAGTCAACCTGTTCGAAACGTCGAGCCACTCCCGCCACCCATCCTCTTTAGGACTCCTCAATCCTCCCTCTCTCTCACATGGTGCATCCGCAAGCCTACTGTAAATTTCTTCACTAGTGCTCAGCGAGTATTTGATCCAGATTCCCTTTGTGAATTGGCTGCCATGAATATTTTTTAATTTGCTGGAAAATTTAGTCAGTCGTGCGTAAACGATGTAGGCATTATGAGACTACTCTACCTTTGACAACCAGAAACTGACAGATCTAGGCTCTGCTCGACACTTTAGGAATTGTCGTATAAAGTGTTCAATTAGAGTCTGTTCTTGCAGGCTAAATATTGGTAGGGCTATTAGTTCCGTCAACCCATTACTATTAGGCTAGTCCCTATATCCAATCATTAACTCAGACACCTTTGTATGAAATTATACCTCTCATTTTACGCACCCCAGACCAAGAACCTAACAATCCTTCACATCTTTGCCGAAATAAAATAGTATCAAAGAAAGCCAGAATCACGTCCTCAGAAGACTGAGTAAACATAATTGAAAGGGGTGTCTTACATTTGATTTCATTTCACAAGTCTTGAATACGCCATGTTTACCCAACCTCCAACTCTATGTGAACTCCTTCAAAAACATAATCAAACCGTTTGTTACTTTTGCAGATTCCCGCATTGAAAAGGTTTGAATAGAGGCATAACGGATGTGAGAAATATTGGACTCAAACATGTAGCAGCGGCTTTGCTATAAACATTTAGATAAGAAAGAAAACTGTTTTATCACCATATCTTGCACCAGAGTAATTGACATAAAGGATTAGATTTTTCACTTTTGTTATATATCCGTTCACAATTTGTGCACGGTAGATACAAGCATTCTCATAAGTGTGAAATCGATTCATAGCAGCGGCTTTGCTATAAACATTACGATAAGAAAGGAAACTGTTTTATCACCATATCTTGCACCAAAGTAATTGACATAAAGGATTATATTTTTCACTTTTTTTATAAATCCGTTCACAATATTGTGCACAGTAGATACAAGCATTATCATAAGTGTGAAATCGATTCATAGCAGCGGCTTTGCTTTAAACATTAAGATAAGAAAGGAAACTGTTTTATCACCATATCTTGCAACAGAGTGTAATTGACATAAAGGATTATATTTTTCACTTTGAAAAGAAGAAAAAAATCCTTTCACAAAATTGTGCACAGTAGATACAAGCATTCTCGTAAGTGTGAAATCGATTCAATATTGCTATTCGCACTTTACAAAGTACATTTTTTTAAGATGTCTAGGAATACGACAGGAACTAGAGTATAAAAAAGGTCACGGTGTGAAAACTGAATATGGTTATACTAGTTTCATAAGGATCTGTGGTAGCTTGATGGGGGGGGGGGGGGGACTGGGTGTCCATGTCCAAAAGGCCTATGTTTAGAATTTAAAATGTTGGGGTCTGTAGTAAAATATGATGAGCCCAAGATGTGGTTTCAACATGAAAGAGACACACATACCGGTTGGAGTTCCCTGTTCTGGGGTTATATGAAGCCAGAAAAGGCCTGAAACAGAGGTCCTGAATCCGGGTAAAAAAACTTTACTGGCGGCCCTGGGAGTCCGAGTGTCCCAGACCCATGTTATTGTCTATCATACAATGACATCTGAATTGATAATAAATAAACCTATTTTTATTTTCTTATCACTGCGAGAAAAAAAAATAGAAAGGCGCGATGTCCAGCACACCTTTACATAATACAACCTTCTAGAAAATGCTGCGTCAATTACCGGCACGAAAAGTTATCAAGGGCAAATGGCATATGGAACTGGATCAGGTTGAAAACAGGATAATGTATTCAAGCTGATATACAATTCATATTCATAATGCACACCAGAAAAATAATCTGGACGAAACTGATTTTGGAAGCAAGGTGTGTGGCCTGCACACCATCACAGACACCCTCCAGAACATGGTCCCCTACCAATCCAACCTCTCACAATGACCCCTACCTGTATACAATTAGAGAGAAAGGCCCCTCGAAAGTTACCTCCCCACTCCTCTTAGGCTCTGTATACTTTCCAAATGTCCTTGCATCTTATTCTACACCATTCTTTTTTTTTCTTCAGGGAAGATTATTATCGAGAGAAAGTATGGTTATATCCAGGGACTTGTTATATAAAATCGTTGAGATTGAACGCAACGCCAATTCAGATTCTGAATGGTTGAAAGGCAAGTTTTGTTTTATTTTCGGGGAGTGGCGTTTGCAATCGCATCATTAAACGGTAAAAGAAGCGATTTTAAGCACATATCTACCATTTAAGAAATTAGTAATTCGTTCGTTTGAAGCAATAAGGGTGTAACTAACCAGGGAGTTGACACCCTTCTGGCTCTCAACAGATTAACTAAACAATATCCATTTCCCACGTTCGAACTTGTGTGCCCAAACAGGTTTTATAATAATTATAAGCATGATAAGCGTGAAGTCCATGGGCAGCTTTTACCTGAAATACCTGAAGTGGACAATGTTGCATTGGGAGAGCACATTGAACAAGTAATGTGATTTCAGTTCAATTACCTGAATGGCTTTCTATCATGAAGTTTTGACTGTGCCCGTATCTACTGGTCTAAACACATTAAGAAAATGCCGTCGGAACACTCGAAGACTTATTCTCAAGATGTCTAAGTCATACTGGTTTAACCTTTGTCTGCCTTTCTTTCATCTTTAATTACCTCCTTGGTGCGTTCATTTCGACAAATAGCAAGTGCCTTATTTGTCACATCTTTGAATACAACACTTACGATATATTGAAGAAGTAATGGTCAAAACGTTTATATACAAGGCCACACATGAATGCAAGGTATACAGGCCTACACAGGTAACTTATTGTCAACCTGAGTGTGGGCGTGGCACATCGCTCTGTTGTCCTGTTTACACGCACTAAGCGGATTCGTTAACACGTTTGTCCCCCCCCCCCCGAAATAGATGGAACGTAGGGAGACGTTAATTTTTACAAAATAACAAAAGGTTCTTGTCCTTTTTGGATACCATTTTCATGTTTTATATCATATTGCTTAAATCATGCTTTGTTGTACGAACTGTTATAATTCTGCATTTGTCTCTGGTCTAATAATTCCAAACCTGTAAAAGTTTAATTATTGAATCAATTCGACCTGATTAACGGGGTGACACTACTCGTGCACCTAGCAAAATAATATAGATATAGATGTTATTGTTATTTTCATTTTTTGAATCGTTACCGTGTCGTCCCTTTTGGAAATCTAAATTAGTATCCATGTTATATTTCTTATCAGCCTCCAACACGAGATCGCAATATTTCGCTGTCCAGTCATGTTCGGTCTCAAGTCAATAGCTCCCATTCAAAGGACAACAAAATAACAAATTCAATCTGTCAAAAGGCTGCCCGGGTTAGACCTCTTAGAAACGTGGTGTGAGATCTTACCCTGAATGGACAGCAAAATTATATTAAATAGAGCTTATAAAACTAGTTATGAAAGGGGGGGAGAGGGAAATAAAGGGGAAAAATAACTGACACTACCCTTGTGATTATTTCACAAAGGGTGTATAAAACACGACGGGATTCCTCTGCGCCGGTGTCAAAAAGTGTCTGGTTTTTGGATTAGGTGTCACAACCAAACACCCTTTTCAAAGCAGCCTTTGCAGGTGTTGGCTTTGCTCCAATTCATTCTTGAAATAGGTGATTTTGATACTTCCGATTTACATTGGAATGTAAATAGAAATAGTAACTATTTTCGTGATTTTAAGGGCAGACGTTCAGGCGAAGCAAAATGGATTAGTATATATCACAAGATCACTTTGTGTGACTATGCCTGTGCACCAGTCAGTTATTCAAGATTTTCTCAACTTATCAAGATCATGAATGAAAATTACACCGGAGTTAACTGGATAGTCTCCAAGATTTTTGTTTTGTTTTGATTTGATCTGCCACTTTCTAAAATGGAGGAGGCAACACCATTAAAATACCATCGCACAGACTTTCGAAACTCAGTCCGAGGAAATGTCAATAGCTTTGTCCACCACCTTGTGAGAACACGTGAGAACATTACAATGACGTATATTAATACGCAATCCGAAAATTGTCTCTAAAAGGTGATTTCTCGAAAGTCTATGAGATCATGTTACAATTTTTTTGTTGAAATCACGCTACTTTCTGTGTACACACGTAGGTGTTTTATTGCTCTATGCTATCCATACTGTTTATGAAATTTGAACAGAAATGCTCTAAATGAGGACTTATGATCTCATCTATGTACCATATATCTAACAACCGAGCTGACGGTAAGGAAAATCTGTTCAAGTGTATTTATAATGCGAAGGGCCAAAGTCAGAAAAGAGAGGTTTGCCTGCCACCATCGCATAAACCAAGCACACCTTTTTTATTCGAAAGATTTTATCATAATACACAATATTTCAGAGGTGTTCTTTTTTTATTTGTAGTGAACACCCCTAAATCGGAGGGGGCGTCCAAAAGAGCGGCCCGTTTGATGAAAATTTGTTTGTTGTAAATAATTGTTAAATGTAGATAAAAGCATATTTTGTTAGTTTCTAGCGCACAAGTATAGCAATATTCGTCTATTTTCCTATGACAAAATTATGGAAAATGCGGCATAGTTTCTTGTCTGCATGCTTGCGGTAACGATTTGCATTAGTTAAACATTATTTTTTTTCTTCCTTTGTACCAACAAATAAAATCAACCGGTACCAACTTCCTAGGGATTTAGTTTTACAATCATCTAGAGCTTTGCCGTGAGTATTTTCACACGTCGGCTAAGCTCTTAAACCACACCTTGGCATCAATCCAGCAAAAAGCTTATTTTTATACATTTCATCTAAGAAAGAGTATTGATTTTTGTTTTGGCTTTCATATGAAAGGGGGGGGGGGGTAAAGTCACTTTTAACAGAGAAGGTGTCTGGAATAAAATAGTTGGAGGTGAAAATTATCCAAGAAAATCTCCGGGGGATAAGTAATGTACCGTGATGGAGCATTCCGAACTTGAGTGACAACAACTGAATTGTAGCGCGACAGGTGTGGGCTTTTCTCTCTCTTTGAGGCAATGCCGCAATTTTGATAAAATTATGCTCAATTTTATCCTGATTTCTGTCATAATATAAAGCGCCTCGTCATACCTTACCCTCATGGCACTTTTTTGTAGGTGACTGCAATCAAAAGAGCGCTTTTTAATAGGTCGAACTGGTAATGCAGGGATTGTAGATAAGTATTATGATCATGGTGATTGTGTAATTGTGACCCGTGGGTTGGATTTGCACAAAATTCAAAGACGGGGTATTGAGAAACAGCTTCTTTCTCTGCTTGAGCATATTTCATCTCTTGAAAAATCATAGTAATTATTGTGTGTGAAGTAATACGGTTCCGTGGGCAATAATTTGGCTTTCTTATTCTCCTACCAATAAAATATCGATCTTTAATATCTGCCTTATCACCCAACAGGTACCCCCCCTCTCTTTCCATAGTTTTCGTCATAATACAATTGACGATGATTTTCACAAAATGATTTAATTTGTTTCTCTCTTTGTATCCCCCCCCCCCCCCCTCTCTCTCTCTTTCTCTCTCTCTCTCTTTCTCGCTCGCTCTCTCTTCGGCTCATTTTAATTTCATCCTCTGAAAATATAGACTAAACCATGGTCCCGTCAAATATAAATGTCTACTATTAAAGTCGTAACAGATGTAATTTAGTCCTTAATTCTCCGATCAATTGCAAGGTTTAGGTTACAAAAATACACACAATTACCTATTTATTATGTTATTCGTTGCGATTGGTATCAAACTCATATTACGTAAATTCGAATCAATTGCGAATACGGGGCCCAGAATGCTCAGTAACTTTTTTCTTTTCTCTATTCTAATAAACTTCATTTATCTCTCTTCTCTTCTCTCATTCTTCCATTTCCTTTCTATTGCGCATAATTTTCATTTTTTTTTCATTCTCTGTCTTTCACCCACTCCCCTCCTTCTTCTCTACAATCCACATCTCTCTCTTTTTTTTCTCTTTATTTCTCTCTCCTCCCCCTCTCTCCCCCTCTTTCTCTCTCGCTCTTCCATCCTCTCTCTCTCTCCCTCTCTCTGCCAATCACCATCCTCCTCCGATGGGCAAAATATGAATGAAAGGCCGGATACATTGCAATGCTAGGCTTCCGACGCGGCGGAAGCAGCTACAAGTTGATTTAGGTTTACAATTGAAAATATTATGATGGTTGATGATAAACATGTTAGTCTGAGAGAATTGAGACATCGAAACAAATCCCCACATGTGTAAGTTAGTAAGTAAGTAACAGAGGATGATGTCTACATTACAGTTTTCACAGCCTCATCCTTGACCCATATCCGATTTGACAAAATTGCCTGAAATTGCAAGAATTTTTGTTCAAATTGACTATTGCACCTCTAGCTTTGGGCTACTAAACTAATGTGTAACTCAAACAAATAAATATATAGTACATCATAATTATCAAAGATTTCGTATGAAAAAGGAGGAAAATTATGGATGTCGCCCCCCCCCCCACCCCCTCTACCCCTTTGGCTACGCCCGTGTGCAGGGTTACGCCATTCCTGCAAGCACACAGACAACCGTCCCACCTGTGCACTACACATTGCTAAATGTCACTCGTTTTGTGACGATGCGTTGCTGTGCTGAATAAACGCAGACAGGATCTCTCAGACGAATAGCATATATTCGTTAAATGTTTCTCAGTCTCCTGACCGAGTTTGATATGGGCTTGTGATGCTAAATAAGGCATAGATTTGGAACTGATTCTAAGATTTCTCTTCTTCTGTATACCATGTGCACTGTCCCAAGTGTTCAGGGACAAACACAGTGAATCACTGATGTGAGTAATTTAAACAAAAGTCACGATACTTTTCCCACTCTATATAACATGCTCATAAGACAGTGACAGAGTCACAGAGGCATGGGTATATACTTAAGCCTATATATTTATTATAAAAACGAATGTAGTTGGTGAAAGAATATAAGTAATTTCCTTTCAAAGTAAAATGTATAAAAGGGGGAAATTAAGAGATGATATAAATTGGAAAGTGAAGTTTGTAGTAACATGATAAACAGTGCAAGAATAGACAGCGCGCGTGTTTCGGAGAAATGATTTGCAACATCTTATGACATTTTGGGCGTCTCTGGAGCGGGTCCCACGAGAAATGGCAAATGCCAAGATCAATCGTCAGAACGAAAACAACCTCAACAAAATAATGTTAATTCAACAGTAATTTTGAACAACTACGTAGGCACGTACTACGTTTGCAAAATATACAGGACTGCGTTTATACCAAATGCATTAAACAGCAGCCTGATCGGAAAAATAATCGTGATAAACAGGAACAAAATAATGGTCTCTCCAACGCCAGACGTAATATGATACAGTTGGATAGGCCATGTTCAAACCTATAATGCAGGCCTACATCAAACTTGCACAGAATAGGCCTACATAACAATTTTTGCATCGTGTAAATCTCACATTTTTGCATCGTGTAAATCTCATATTTATCTCGTTTATCCTTATAATATCACTTCAATTATGGCGAAAAGTCCAAACATTACTGTCTAATGCACCATCCAACATTAATGGTATAGACATACTCACTTGGTGTCTTTATACTCAACTGAACAAAATGATATAGACATTCCTTGAATAATGCAAATTTTGATGTTAAATTCCAACACTTTCTGTCATGCTATATTGCTATCATCACTATAATAAATTAACACGGCATCACATATGTTTTATTGTTTTCTCTCTCTAAGAAAATACACCTCCACAGGTTAAAATGCCAAGTCCTGTGAGCCGGTAAACAATGGACTATGTTGGTAATAAATCATATATAGAAAAGAAATTTTCATTGTTTTTAGGCTCAGCTTGCGTTCGAGTCAGGCACACCACGCACATGCAATATGATATTTCACAGTTTATGTTAAACCCTAACCATAACCATCACCGTGATCACAGCATCAGTCAAGCATCAGTCAACATGCCCTTGCTGTGAAAAAAAATCCTGGCGATTATGATCACATGGAAGTTGTTTCTTGCCCTTCAAAATGTCTGCTAGGCGGGAAGATCTAATTGAACATCAATTCTACCCAGCCACTTGCAAAACGAAAGTAGTCTGATGGCACAGGTGTATCTTGTACAATACAAGGGCTAATACTATACTTGGATTTAGACGTATCGAGGTTCGAACTAATCACTTTTGTTTTTGTTTTCAGTCTAATGTGAATACATGAATCATAAGAGAATACACAAAATCTAATCATTATTATTCTTGGCCTGTCATTATTTACGAATACTGATTGACCTTTATATCACTGGAATTTAGTCAGGCTGTAACGTTCTTGAAAATGTAGTCTGCTAGCAGTTTCGTCCGTACGTCTGGCATAATAGTCACCCACGCATTTTAGGCAAAAAGCTCAAAGCCTATAAATGAATTTTAAAGAATAATGTCACCATTCCACTTTGATTCTTCACTGCTTCGATTACCATAATAAAAAAGAATAAAATACAAGCTTTCATCTAAATATTTTGTTTAAACTTGAAAATCATTATAGTCAAATCTGAGAGTAAAAGTAAAAGTAAAGATTTCATCAACTTACAAACTCTTCTCTTGGTAGTGCGAAAATCGAGCAGGCTAGAAGGACGAGAATATAACTTCCAATGCAAGGGTGCAAGGCCATGGTTTCCAAAATCTATTACTGCGGCTCGGGAGATGAAATGGCAGGTAGCTGAGCCAACCTTGAGGAGAAGTCACCAATTTAAAAGCAGATCACGGGAGCAAGGCGTAAAATCGATAAGCGGGATGTACTCAACCAAACCCGGTGAAACTCCGGGCAGCTGGTTAGAGTAGCTACGGTGATGTGGTAGCGCGGATAGCGGGAGGCGGAACGAGCAGGTGCGATACACGAACGTGGGTAGAGCTTTCTGCTCGAATGCAGAAAAATATCCAGCGACGATGGTCGAGTTTTTCAACTTTGGAAAACTTCCCCGAGGTTCTGCTCTCTGTCACACACCTTTCTGGCTTAACTCTCTGACCTTAGTCTGACATAGTTCCCAATCCATGTCCTACAAAGATCCCGGGCTCAACTTAAACAAAGAATAATACATTTTTGGGAGCTCAGTTGTACCCTCGGAGTTTACTCCAATGTCGGACAGTACAGGGAGAGAATTGCAGACGATACGCAGACGATAACTCGCAGATTCATACAGATGGCGGTATTCAATTTTTGTCTGACCGAGTGTTGGCGCGCAGCAGCAGACATGCATCGAAACACCATGGGGTGTACTACGAAGGGAGCTTGACCTGAAATGACCCTTGCTTGTACGGATCACAAGGTTCACATTCACACCACCGCTGGGATGTAGTGAGAAGGGGGTCATAAAAGAAATGGCGGCGGGCCTATTCGCTGTGTAAACTTTCACTGAACAAAAGCTAAAGTGAAAGTAAACTTGCCCCGGATTATTTTTCTATTATCGTATGCCAAAGTTTTTCTCCTGTTTTTCCAACTTTTTATTTTCCTGTTTGCGTTTACCTTTCACGGGCCCTTTTGAAGTTTTTGGAAGGTGGTAGGCCTATTTTAATATGGTTCTTATTGTTTTACCAAATAAAACGAATCTCTAAAAAGGGCCCCTGAGCGTCTACGGAACTTCCATTATTATCCATTATTATTGCCGCCCCGCCTTCCCGGCAGAACACGGAATTTATTCCCCTCTCCTTAGTTCATAATCCAATATTTAAATTTTACTCCTGACGGCACTAAGCTTCAGATTGTGTTCCCTTTTCTTAAAACATTTTTTATTAAATTGATAAAAGGATCGCCGTGCCATTCTGTCAATGTTTACCCATATCGACGAGGTAGTTTGCAAACATATATTAAGTAAGCAAATTGGATGTAATGGCGAGGAAATGCTACATTTTTATGCGTACTTTATTGTTCATAACACGCGCAAACCATTATTGCGTCATCGATATCGGTATGAAGCGCAAACGGGTTCAATATAATAGCAACGCAAACACAGCATCAGTATCATTACTGACGCATTTCAAGTTCACTTGAAACGTATGCTATTTCTGGTCTTCATTTACGAAATTGGTCTTTTCGGTGATCAATTCGTGAATTCGGAGATAAATCAAGGAAATACAACGTTGAACAGAGATGAATAACTTGGTGAGTACAATAGGTAAAATATTAATAACCATGATTGTATAGGCCTTATGGATAATTAATGAACGAAATCAATTTAATTTTGCATGAATCTGTATCTTATTATATCTTATATCAGTTATTACCATCAGTAGCCTAAACTTGAACATTTCGATTGATTGATTGATTGGTTAAAACTAAATCAAAATTTGATAGACCCCCAAACTCCAATGGTATTGATGATCAATGTTTTTGTCTTTGTTAACCTATTGTTAAATAATTATGTAAGGCCATTTTCTTTAAGAATGATGAAGATGATGATGACGATGATGGTGATGACGATGATAATGTTGCTGATGATGATAATGACGATTTATAATTGTTTGATATTATTTCCGTATACCCAGCTTGTTCATCGATCACACCCCCGACCCCAGAAAGGCCTGACGACCACCAGTCCTGTCATCATCGCTGACAAGGAGCAGACTCCTATGCGTGGTCCTTGGCGCTGGAGGATCCCCAATCTCCACATCGTCTCTGCTGTCCGCTCTCTCTACTTCAGACTTCGAGGACGCACACCCGTGACAACGCTCAAACCTAGTGACAATGACAGTGACATCAGTATTGGACAGAAGTCGCTAAGTCGTAGAAGCACCAAGGTTGAGCCTCTGAGTCCGGTTGCCTTCCCAACAAGCAGCAGTAAGTGCGTGCAGCCATCTAACTACAGCAACCATTACTCATCGATGGCATCAAGTTTCTCTGTGAGTGCAATTCGGGACGTCAGCACTCCCAGTCAAAACTCCCTTCCTGGTGCGGTGGGTGAAATTGAAGTCTTCGCGACTGATAGAACTGATAACAGTCAATCAAACAGCGATCACTTGTGCTACCAGCACGTACAAAAGAGTAGAGATAATGACAAAGCCGCTCTTGATGCTGCATCTGAAGCCAACCTCAACGATTCTGAGGTTGACAAGGAATCGACTCTAAACTCAGATAATGATAGAGACATTATCCAAGCTGAAAGTGAGGACACGCCGTCAAGAGACGAAGTCCATCGCCCTGTTGATATCCTCGCCATTACTAACTCATCCTCAGTGTCACCAAATCGCGATATCGACCGTGATGTTGATATCAACATTCAAGACAATGACTTGAATATGGATGAGGTATGGCAACCAAGGCCCTTCTCGAGAAGGGGGAGGGAATGCTGGGAAGAGCAAGAGCCTAAGACACCATCTCCAGTTGAAGGAGATCTTGCAGAAGAGGAAGGTATGAGTATCGGATCATCAGTGGACTTAAGCAAGCCTGGTGATACCGACACAAAAGTCCCCTGGGTCAAGAGTGGGGAAACAACCATGGAGGATTATTCTGAACTAGATGAAGAGCTTGACTATTATGAGGCTAACGACAAAAAGGCCGATGATTATCTCGACATGGATAAGGTCCTGAGGAAGTGCGCACCGACAGAGGTCCTCCGTAATCTGAGAGACATGGTCCAGCTCTCAAAGAACACCACCAGTCAGCTCGAGAAGGCTATTCGACGAGCAGCTCGTATCTCTTGTGGTCCCTTCCCTCGACTTCCCGGCTCTGGTCTTACCAAAACTGAGATCATCGACTTAAAGTGCACAAAGCTTGTGGGTGACTCAGAGGACTTCCTTGGAGAAATGAACAAGAATTTCCTGACCTTCTACAGAGTCCAAGAGCAGATGGACAAAGTCAGCGCCCAGCAGGACAGCTTTGTCTCCTCCATCCTGGTGAAGAGAGGTCCGTGTCGTGACTGGCGCATGGGTCATGCTGCCATCATGAGGAAGATGGGCAAGCTCTGGAGCAGAGATTATCCCTTGGTAATCACCAGGAAGCTGAAGGCAAGCATCCAGGAAACCATCTATGAAGAGGATGGAGAGTAAGGACATAACAAACAATGTTCCAATGAAGGACAAGTTATGCAAAACTAGTGCCATTCAGAACCAAAAAGTTGAAGTCCTCATAAGGTACATACGTCTAGCAAACCATCTATGAAGAGGACGAAAGATCAGAGTGGTTACATAACAGCTGATGTTCCTGTGCAGACAGGACTGCCAGTGAGAGTTGAAGGGATAAACTCATGAAGATTTGGCAATATCAAAAGTTCTTCCACAAAGTGAAGATTGGAAATCATTGCCTAACTGCACAGGAGAAAAACATCGTAAAAAATTACAGTCGTCTGACTCGTCTCACAGAATCCGATTTGTAAAGAATGATTAAAGCATGGTGGATTGATGCTCTTCATACTTTCGTGCTCCGATCAAATTAACTTTCTTCCTCTTCAGGACAAACAGCTTCACCGCACTACCAGTGAAATCTGAGCAAGATGCCCGGCATCATTACATTACAACGTCTACCCGTTTTACAATGAAATATCAACGGGGTACTACAGAGAACTTAAAGAACCAACAGGCACAAATAAAGAAATCATAAAGACATGGATAAATCAAATCGAAATAGTGTAGCAGGATAAAAGTTTTTAAGAGAGACCAAAAAATGTGAAATAAAATTAGTTGAAATATAATAAATGTCATTATGATTGTTCTTCTTCTGATTAAGTCTGCCTCCTTCATTATTGGTTGAAGATTCTTGCAAACACCAATGTACGTATGTGTGTGTGTTAACCGCAATTTACGTCCATTCGAGTGTTATTTACATTATAATACAGTTTATTACAAATATTTACAAGATCATGTATAGAATGGAAGTAGACTAGCCACCGTCACCAACCGTCTGCAGTCGATTACGGAAGGCTCCAACAGATGGCGCTGCAACAATTTCTGTTTTGTAGATATAGGTTTGAATGTGTGACAAGCAGGAGGAAGGCTGCGTTTTTTAGAAGGAAAGAAAGGGGAGAATATATATGAGGATCTGAAAATACATGAAACAGTATGGCCCGAATTCACAAAGGAGGTTTTGAACGACAAACCGAGGTTTATGTACGTCATATGACACGTTTTACGCGTTTTTTTACAAACCTGGTTTGTAAAGAACAAAAGGAGGTTTGGCGAAACAAAAGGAGGTTGCGGCTCAAACCTTGGTCTGAGCTCAAACCTTGCTTTGTGAATTCGGGCCAATGAGTTTTGTATTAAAAAAATAGAGCTAGAGTATGTTTACTGTCTTCAGAAAAGAACAATATGATGATTATTAAACAATGATGATTATACTAATAGGAAAATAAGATAATATAGTGATAAGTGGTGACGATGATGATGATGGTAATGATGTAGTGATAGATATTCATGATGATAATTATGATAATAATGATGAGAAGAAGAAGAAGAAGAAGAAGAAGAAGAAGAAGAAGAAGAAAAAGAAGAAAAAGAAGAAAAAGAAGAAGAAGAAGAAGAAGAAGAAGAAAAAGAAGAAGAAGAAGAAGTAAAAGAAGAAGAAGAAGAAGTAGAAGAAGAAGAAGTAGAAGAAGAAGAAAACGAAGAAAAAGAAGAAAAAGAAGAAGAAAAAAAAATAGCCTGAAAGATAAGACTACAATTCCCAGGTCTTGTCGAATCTAGCTAGCTCGCTGCTAGCTAGTGCTGAAATGCAAGCCATTTCCCGCCGGTACTAGCGGCGTAAACATTACAGAAGAAGGCCAAGAAGCAGCCGGCCAAATTGAAAATGGAAAAGCTCGGAAGTGTGTCATTTCACCAAACTGTATCTGATATCTGCATGACACATTATGAAAGGTCATTGCCAAGGAAAGGTAAACCAGAGAATGGACGGGAATGGACTTTGTTGGCTGCCGTGCTACAGTCGAAATTATGTGGTAAGAGCAATATCTGCCACACCGGTCCCATGTATAGAAATATGCGTGGGGAATGTACGTGGATCATCATTTTAATTTTGTGTAGACCTAGACTAGAAGTAACAGTAGAACACTGAACACTCCCGTTTCTTCTTCTTCTTCTTCTTCTTCTTCTTCTTCTTCTTCTTCTTCTTCTTCTTCTTCTTCAACTTAAGATTAGTCTGGTTCAATCAAGGTTGAATATTAAGAAGTATGATTATGATATAATATGAGGCAAGTTTTTTTTAGATGAAAATTAAGGACTGATACTGTGATAGACTAATAATTAATATGATATCTAAATTCTGATGAAAGTCTAGGCCGTGCCGTCTAACTTGTGTTTGTAACGTAATCATATAATATTCAAGGTGATGCGCATGCATACAAATGTGTCATGAAGATTTGAATATCAAAAACCTTCTTTATTTTTAAAGACATGAATGGTGTGTATTTCAATGATCAAGATTAGATAAAAACTCTTATCAGTCATATTTTATATCCTTTCGGCAAACACTTGTCAGCCTTATGAATTATTTGGGGAAGCGTCTCACGAAACCGTTAAAGTACAAGTTCACCGACATCCCATTGAAATGTGTGTAATGAGTTTAACACGGGTTTCAATGGGATGTCGGTGAACTTGTACTTCTGACGGTTTCATGAAACGCTGCCCAGGTTAATATTGTAGGGTTGTGGTTCTAACACTAATTCCTAGCACTCTTAACACAGAGGCAGCCCAGCAGACATGTTGTAGGATTGATAACTACTGGCTAACTGACCAGGTTTTAATGTGTCAAAGCATAACAGCATGCTATGGAGCATTCCACATACATTCCATGCAAAGTAGAAGAAACCAATAAATATTCATAAAGTCCCATACAAGTATAAATCAGCATCACAAAGTATTCTTGAATATTCAAACATAAACAAAGGGTATATATTGAATATTCATAGTATATGTAAATTATACTATAAGCTTGACTGCATCAGGTGAACATTGAAACCAATGAGAGAGAGAGAGATAGACAGATGAAAGGATGGTGTATGAAAAGGGTGAATGTGAATGAGGGATGACCTATTAATATGAAAGGGATGAATCATGGATATGAGGGGGAGTTTCAGAAGTTCAAAATAAATCCCTACAAACTAGTCTTCCTCTTACAAAAAAATGTCCTCATTTTATAAGGCATTCTCTTTTCTTTGATTACCTAAATATATAACACATTAAACATCTATCGAAATGATACTTCTATCTTTCCTCTTGTAAACAGAGAATCACTATCAATATAATATCCTTTTTTTTTCCTTTTAAAGAAAATAAAATCCTCCCTACCCGTAAGCCTATAAATGTATAATTTCACAAAACGAATGAATTTCACTCGTATATAGATGAATTATGACTAACGACTCAAATGTACAGAGTATTGGCCCAACATACATGTATAAGCTGAAGAAAGAAAAAAAAATCTGTAAAAAACACATGATTTTATATACATCTGAGCTTTCTCGCTTCTAAACTGTTTCACGTTTATCTCGGGGAAACACTTCCAGATTCCAATGGTAAAATCAAACTATAAATACGGTGTATTTACCTTTCCTAATCCTAACAAAATACTCTTTCTTTTAAATGCTGTTTCCTTTGCTTCTAAAGTCAAACAAAGTTTCAAATTCGTTATACCTTCACGCATTATCTTGAGCGAACAATAAGGGAATCAAATCATTAGAGGTGAATACCTTTAAAAAAAAAACATTCTTGTACCTTCGAAAAATGAATAATCGTATCACTTAATAAAAATACCTCCAAAAACCTTTGAAGAAAAAAAAATATATATATTCTTGTACCTTCGAAAAATGAAAAATCCTATCACTTGAAAATAGAAATTTTTCTGTTTATAGAAGTTACATGAGTATATTTAATTACATAATATCCATAACACATGATTATCACACTATCGCAATATCCAAACATATTGTATCACATGCAGTCATTTAAAGTTTTCTACAGCATCCTTGCTTTGATGAGCAAAATGACTCCTGAAAAGAATAAAACATTTCCAACTGAGATTGAGCCAGCGCCTGCTTTGTCACTTGTAGCTAGCAAAGATTAAATCCACAAAAAAAAAAAAATCATTATCAGTTCAAACATCCCGTACCCTTCAATAACATTGTACCTCTGAATATTACATAATGCATGAGAAGTGGTCACATTCAAATGTAATATTTTTCCTTTCTTTTTGTCAAAAATATTTGGATCGACCATACAAAATACAAACATATCCTCACACAAAGACTATAAACAATCACAATTTCTTTTTTTTTCCGTCTTTTTCTTCTTTTTTTTTAACCAACTACCAAAATAATGATATTTCTCTCTTGACAATCAACAACTTTCCATTTACTTTGTCAAGACGCATGCAAAATTAAGAAAATCCATATTTTTTCTTGGTTTTGTCTTAACTTCAAGAATTCCCAATGCTATGAATACAAATAAAGAAAAATATTCCAATTTAGCATTACCATCACTAGAAATCAATTGAAGAAATTTGTAAAAACGTATCTCTCAATATATGAACACTAACAAATATACCAATATATTTGAGATATTTCACCAAATGTCTAACAATCAATGGTCCATGTGCTTTGTATGAATCATTAATACTACACATACAAAATTAGCTCAAAATTTAGAAATTCAGTAAGTAAACATTCGCAAGAAATTTAGAAGGAATACAGTCCATTTCAATTCCTACTTGACAAACGCTTGAAATTCTCAGTCCATAATTTATGTTCATGTCCATGTTCTGACCTGTACAGAACTCATGAAATACACAGTCCATTCAATATCAAAATTGTTGCTGAGTCCACAAAGTCAAATATATTGAACAGTCCAGTTTAACATTTAAAGTTCAAATGAGTTTGAATGTCTCTTGTCATTTATGATCACAGTCCAATCAATATTGCAATTTTCCATAACCGAAAGTTGACAGTTGAAACGTTCTTTCCACCTGACGGAAATGTCGACTTCAGACCAATGAAATGTCCAATACTACGCAATATCGAAAAAATTGTCACATTTGGTAATCGCTATACTTCTGCGGTTTGTGGACGCGTCTACCAGAGCGAGTTTGAGTTAACTGCGTTGTGGTGTCCTCTTGCGTCGTGGTGTCGTCTTGCATAGTGCGGGGTGTACATTGGCTCGCTGATGCACCAGTTGATGGTTGAGTGGTGTGTCGCTGGTCGTTGACCTCGGGGTTGACAACAGGGTAGACATCGGGGTTGACATCGGGGTTGACATCGGGGATGACATCGGGATCGACATCGGGGTTGACATCGGGGTTGACATCAGGGTTTTCTCTAGAGGGCCCTGGTCTATGGAAATGGTCTGGGGAGTTAACCTGTCGCTCTCGAGTCTGTCGCTGCAATGATTGAGTTGATGACTGACCATTAGACGCCTCTGACCAAGATGGCTGGTCAGAATTGCCTAACTCAGAATGGATTGGTTGTTGACCCGCTAGAACCTGGAGGTCTTCTGGCGGCCGGAACTGATCAGCTTGAGTTGGAGCGTTAGTTGACCATGGCATCTCTATTGAAGAGTGAGATGCCAATTGAGATGGAGGAGTTATATCAGGCCTTGCCTGATTACTTGAAGGAGGACTTGAGGAAGGAGGGATAACTTCAGGTCTTTTCTGACTACCTGAAGGAGGACGTGAAGTTGAAGGTCCTTTCCCTTGTAGAAAAGCTCTAGATCTGAAGAGTTTGAGTCTGTTGTGATGAACTAGTTTCTTTGCACTTTCATTATGAATGTCGGCTATCAGATAGTTAAGGTTATCTGATGAGGATGAGACGATGATGAAAGGTCCCTTCCAGTTGGGCTCCAGTTTGCGTCTAGCATTGACGGGATTGTGTAACCAAACTAGATCTCCTGGTGCATACTTGATGGTCCTAGTTGACGCATCATAGTCCTTTTTCTGCCTGAGTTGAGCTTGTTCTGCCTTCTGTCTGGTATGTTGGAAAGCCTGTCTTAGCCGGGAACACACATCAGTGACATACTCTTGAGGAGAATCATATGACTGAGTCATGATAGGACAAGTGACACTAGCTGGGGTCCTTGCTTCACGACCATGCATGATGAAATAGGGTGTCATGCCAGTGCTTGTATGGACACTAGTGTTGTAGGCTAGCTGCAATTGATGTATGTGCTTGTTCCAGTCACCTCCTTGGTCTGCTATGTACTTAGCAAGTTGTTCTTTGATAACTCTGTTCGCTCTTTCAACGATGCCAGCTCCCTGTGGGTGGTAAGGGGATGATCGAGATTTGCGAATGCCGAGCCTCTTGCAGAGATCCTGGACTAGTCTGGATTCAAATTGTCTTCCTTGGTCTGTATGTAGTGACTCAGGAACTCCATGCTCCTTGATGTATTCTTCGAATAAGTGTCCAGCCACAGTCTGGGCGGTCTGGTCTCGCATGGGATAAATGTTGGTGTATTTACTAAAGTGATCAACAACAACCAAAATATAGTGGTACCCGCTTCTCGAAGTAGGCAGCTCGGCTATATCAGCGAAAACCATTTGAAGAGGGTGATCAGTCTTTATGCTCTGAAGCGGAGCTTGGTGCTTAGGACTTGGAGATCTAATCGACTCACAAGCAGGACAAGTTCTGCAGTAGTCGGTTATATCCTTGTGCATGAATGGCCAAAAGCACATAGATTCAGCCCTGTGTAGTGTGCGTTGAACTCCGAAGTGTCCAGAGGATGGATTACCATGTATCTCTTGCAGGACTTGAGGGATAAGAGATTCTGGCACAACTACCTGAAGAGAGGACGAACCTGAGTTGTCTTGTCGTCGTCGGTACAAGAGATCATTCTCAAGTACAAGACGAGGGAGTTGCCATAGGAGACGTCGTAGACGAGGTGATTGTCGTCGAACTTCTCTCACTGTTGGATGACGTACTTCCTTGATGTACTTGATTAAACTCTGAATGTCTTTGTCGTGTTGCTGATGATATTGTAAATCAGCATGATGGTTAGCGAGGATAAAGTTCTCCGGAGCTTTATCAGCCATTGAGTTGGATGACTTTGGAACGGTTGCTTCTTGGTTTGGTTGAGAGGTAGAGGAGCGTGTGTTCACCATACTAACAGGGTGTGTAACATCTTCCGGCATGCGTGACATCGCATCAGCGTTTTGATGTGAAGTGCCCTTCTTGTGAGTTATGGTGAAAGAATATGCATTCAACTCAACAATCCATCTTGCTCTCCGTCCTGTCGCATCGTCTTGGATAGGCACACTATTGTAACCCAACAGAGGGCGATGGTCAGTGAGAATGTTAAACTCTTGGCCCCTAAGATAATGTCTGAAATGGCGGATTGACGAGATAACTGCCCACAGTTCCCTATCGTAGGTAGACCATCTACGCTGGGACTCAGTAAGCTTCCGACTGTAGAAAGCAACCACTCGGTCATTACCATCTTGCAACTGAGAGAGTACGGCTCCAATAGCATCTTGTGAAGCATCAGTGGCTAAGCTAAACTTGTTGTTGAAGTCTGGGTACGCAAGGATTGGTGGGCTTGTGAGAGACGACTTCAGCTGGTTGAAGGCTTCCTCACAATCATCAGTCCAGATGAATTTCTTGCCTTTATGAGTCAAGTCAGTGAGTGGAGATGCTACTTGAGCAAAACTTGGCATAAACCGACGATAGTAGGAGGCAAGTCCTAGAAATGCTCTCACTTGGGTTGGAGTCTTAGGTTGAGGCCAGGATGAGACTTTCTTGGTGTTGACTGGATCGGGGCGAACTCCAGTAGTACTGATCACATGTCCCAGATAGGTTACTTCCTTTCGAAAGAATTGGCATTTCGAAGGTTTCAGCTTGAGACTGGCTTCTCGGAATCGTTGTAAGACTTCCCTGAGATTGTGTAGGTGATCTTGAAATGTCTTGCCGAGTATAATGCAATCATCTAAGTAGATAAGACATGTTGACCAATGGAGACCATGGAGTACGGCTTCCATTACTCGCTGGAACGTCATTGGCGCGTTGACTAAACCAAATGGCATTACCTTAAACTGATAGAGGCCAGTTCCAGTTGTAAATGCGGTCTTCTCCTTGTCTTTCGGATCCAAAGGGATCTGCCAATAGCCTGAAGAGAGGTCAATTACACTGAAGTAGGACGAGGAGGACAAAGCATCGATAGAATCATCCTGTCGTGGAATTGGATGCGAATCCCGTACCGTAACAGCATTCAAAGCTCTGTAGTCAACACAAAACCTGTAAGTCTTGTCCTTCTTTCGCACCATAACGATGGGGCTTGCCCATGGACTAAAACTTTCCTCGATGATGTCTCGACGAAGTAGCTCATCAACCTGGTTCTGGATCTCGACTCTCATAGTCGGTGAAGTCCTGTATGCCCTTTTACGAGTTGGTGTCTCTGTTGATGTAGTGATGTCATGGTAGGCGAGTTTAGTCTGTCCAATATCCTCGGATGTGCTGCTGAAAACATCAGAGTATGAATCGAGTAGACTTTCAGCACACTCATACTCGGTCTTGGACAGACTAGAAGTAGAAAGCATTGACGAAGCTTGAAAAGACGAACTTTTCTGTGTGCCAGCTACAATACTGTCGATGATTTCATATTCTTCCTCATCGTCTCCAGTAGTAGAATAGAACTGCCCAAGGGTGGTGTCTGCAGATAACTGTACTGTCTCAGATGAAGGGTTGATCAGCCTGAGTAAGATGATACCATCTTGCGGTCGAGATAGAGACCTTGCACCTGCTACATGGAGATGTTCATGGATGGAAGGCTCAAAGATTCCATCGTAGTCTTGTGGAATCACATCAGGCTGAGGGGGGATAAGTCGACCTTGGACATGTACCTCACTCATTCCAGGAAGAGTTGCCTTTCCTATCAGCGAAACATTGCACTTGAGTGGCACTTGATATTGACGACGGTCGACCAGTGGAATACTCGTACCAGGCATAGTGAATGTCGTAGTAGATAGAGTGGCATCATGTTTGAACATGAAATCCCAACCAAGAACGAAAGGATGAGTTATGTTCCTTGCAACATTGAACATATGTCTGGTTGTTTTGTTACCAAGATGGATGGTGGGAGAGGTTGTGCCAATGATGTCAATGCCTTCTCTGGTTATCGTTGAAGCCAGAGTCGTCGACTTCTGTAATATACTTCGCTGGCCTTCTGGGATTGAGTAGTAGAAATCTGCACTCATCAGTGATATAAATGAACCACTGTCAATAAAAGCCAAAATATATGAGTTGTCAACGATTGCAGGAATATATGGTGGCGGAGGTGAAGGAGAAGAATGATCATGAACGGCCGAAGTAGATCGAGGATGAGATTGGTTTTCAGTTTGAGTCTGTTTGGTCAAGAGCGGTGAAGTTGATGAGTGACTCTCCTCACCAACTACCAGTAGTTTCCCTGGTCATCGAAACGAACCTTCCTGTGCTGTTCACCGTTCAACTGATGATAAGGGGTATCTCTTGTACCAGAGGGGTGGCGGTTGTCAGAACGTGGAGACTGCCAGTTAGCTTGGTTTGAGTATCTTGACTGTTGCGGGCTAGCAGATCTACCATCATCGTATGCATTACGCCTGGGTGGGGTTGACCCGCGAAGTGTGCGATGATGCGTAGGGCTCTGAGTGCGGTGGTGACGTAGGGGGCTGGGCGACCTGAAGCGTTGTTGATGTGGTTGGTATGGGCTAGGCGATCGAGATGGTTGGCGCCAATGATCATCTGAATATCGGCGACTCGACCGAGACGGGTGGTCATAAGGACTGGGCGACCTCGACGGTTGGAGACGACGATCAGAGTATTGAGGTCTAGGTGTAGAGTTGCGTTTCTCCAACTTGAGTTCTAGCTCATCTAAACGCTGTAAAACCTTCTCAAGCGTCGCCGAGGTGGCATCCCTCTTCGGAGAAGTTGACGCAATGGTAAAGTCTGTTGCCACTGATGGTTGCCCCAACCGATTCGCTCTTTCCACTCGCACCGCCACATCCAGCGCCTCGCTAAACGACGTCGCACCCATCTCATGTATTCTTATCTGCAGGGGTTTGTCAATACCGGCGAGAAATCTGCGAAATTTCTCTCCATCTTTTCCTGCAGTGTCATAATTAGGGAAGGCTTCTTCCACTAAAGTCGTAATTGCTGCCGCAAAAACTTCCAAAACCTCATTCTGTTGCCGCTTCCGAGCATCGATACATGACTTGAACATGGTCAAATAATTAGTATTCCCAAAAACAGCAGAAAGTTTCTTTCTAACCACACTGTAATTTTGTTGTTCTGTGCTCGGAATACTCTCCCAAACTGTGAATGCCGCACCCGCTAGTCTGGATGGGAGGATGAGATGCAGTTTTCTTTCTGTCTGGGGAAGAACTTCAACCGCTACTTCCAGCCTTCGTACCCACTGCCCAAAATTCCTACCGTCTTCTCCAGTGAAGACCTCAGGGAGGTCTAGACGAAATGTACTCATGATATCTAAAATCAGTAACACTTGAAAGTCAGTCTTGAATTGCAAGCATTAGCAAACCTGAAATTGCAAGAACACATCTAACCCACTATGAAATGTGTTGAGTCCATACAGGTTTCACACTGAAAAACATGAATCCAAATCCACTGATTCACTCGGAAATGCCACTAACTTCAGACTATGCATGTAGAAGAATTCGCGAAGAAGGAAGAATTCTTCTGAAGCAGGATGAAAAATAACATTGGCAGGAGCACAGTAGAAACAGCGCCTTTCGAAAAGGGTGAACTAAATTACCTGAAGTAGGAAGCAAATTCACGAAGCAGGGCGTAACTGTATCAATCGAAGCAGGATGAAAAGATAACCAAAACCTTGACTATCAGCCACCGCTGGATGAAGCTGCCTGAAGCTCTGGGGAAGAAGAGGCTAGAAAAACACCGCTGCCACCAATGTAGCGTTGTGGTTCTAACACTAATTCCTAGCACTCTTAACACAGAGGCAGCCCAGCAGACATGTTGTAGGATTGATAACTACTGGCTAACTGACCAGGTTTTAATGTGTCAAAGCATAACAGCATGCTATGGAGCATTCCACATACATTCCATGCAAAGTAGAAGAAACCAATAAATATTCATAAAGTCCCATACAAGTATAAATCAGCATCACAAAGTATTCTTGAATATTCAAACATAAACAAAGGGTATATATTGAATATTCATAGTATATGTAAATTATACTATAAGCTTGACTGCATCAGGTGAACATTGAAACCAATGAGAGAGAGAGAGATAGACAGATGAAAGGATGGTGTATGAAAAGGGTGAATGTGAATGAGGGATGACCTATTAATATGAAAGGGATGAATCATGGATATGAGGGGGAGTTTCAGAAGTTCAAAATAAATCCCTACAATATAATATTTTGGTTATAATATAATATTTTTACTTACACAATGAGCACTTTTTTTACTACTCAATTCTAACAACAGTACAAAAATACTCTACCCAGAGGATTGTACTTGCACTGGAAGAAGAAGAATTACATGTACAACTTGTAATACTTATGCATGTATTGGTTTATATACTGTAAAACCTGCCATCCCGTTTACGGTTAGACCAGGGCTTGTAATAAATGGATGCCGCATCTAAGAGGCCCCTTTGAAGATGACCGTTGCACCGCGAGTCTTTTCTCCCCCTATCATAATCCCCTTAATCCACCTCCCGGAGCGCACAGCTCGTAAATCTCACTCCCGAAACTGAGTGACATAGGGCTCGCGAAATGCATTGTTGGAAATACACAGCGGCTGCTACAACAAAAAATGGCGGCGTACAGTAGGGATGAGTATTTGCTAGGCGACGATTTAGACTTTCTGACTGCTTTTGAGGAAGATTTGATTCTTGAGCCTGTTGTATTGGAAGTTGGAGACCAATACAAGTTATGCACGTGTGAAATTCCATCAACGGAAAATCTTATTCGTTGCAGCGAACCAGAATGTACGGTTAAATGGTTTCATCGTGAATGCGTAGGCCACTCCGTGTAAATAGGCAGCATTTGAATACATGAATAGTCAATACACTCACAACATACAAAATGCACATAATCATCCCGATGCGGTTGATCGGCAAGTTTGACAGTAGACTCACAATTTTAATTTCAAATTATTCTTTCTAACATCGGAAAGTTAAACAAATTGTATTTTAATGCTCTTTAGGTGTCATCAATCGTCACTAAAGTACTGCCTTTGAATGAAATCAGTTGAGTTTTGTACAGTGGTGTTTGAAATGTTGAGAATCAATAGCACAACTTTTAATACACGGCCAGGGTAGTAATGCAGCTATGTGTGTTTCCACTAACATCCAGCATGTACAGCCCAGCGAGCACGGCGGCTTTCGCGTCGCCGGCCCGTACTCGGGGTGAAAAGTGGTGATGATTTGACAACTTCTAACCCTCATTAAGCCAAATGCGCAAATATATAACACAATTTCATTTAGTTATTTTCAGAGATAAACTTATGGACTACCTTCCTAGCTTTGTAAAAATTTCGGAAAATGTCAATAATTAGAAGAGAACGTGATGATGATGAGAAACTTGCATTCACTCTAACTCACATTTTCCTTGGTCGATTTCGCTGGTTCAGATGACTACGTCTTCAGTAGAGTTATCCGAGCACAGCGAAAGCATTTGATAACCAATGAAGGATGCATTGTGCCATACGTTGTCGATTCTGTGATTTTATATGTTTTAGCTATATACATCGTCAATGAATATGACGTCATTTTCTCGGTGACTCGCATGGCTTCAAAGCCTTTTTTTACGACCAAGTGTTTGGAGAGCTTAAGGAAGCAGACCGCGTTGCGTAACACTTCGTAACATTTGGATCGCCAGAGGGCATCAGTTGATGGATTTGATGGCTGAAGAGGGTTACATTACTTGTTGTTAAGCCAAGTTAATCTTCAATATCTTTCCCTCGGGGAAATTCTTTCGAGACGGTACATCCATTTAAACTCACATATCCCTGGTTAGACTTCATGCATTGTAGGAGTGCATAAAAAAACAAACGCTGCCAAATCTCTTGTAAGTTACACTGTACATAAACAAATTTACACTGGTTCTCCGCTAACTATATGAGTGACCATATATTTGATGTTTCCTTTTCATGTGTCCATTGATCATGATGGTGTAATCATGACAATCCTTCCCAAGAGATGTATATGCTTCAGCCATACAATTTACGTGTGCATGCGTGTTGTCTTTACTTGCTGTTGATGCTCACAAACAAAGGAGATGATTACCATGGCACTTAATTGTGATTACTTTAATGCTGTAAGTTTTCAATTGATATTTATATATTGGTCAATGCTATAGTATTTCATTAGTCTTCTTGTACAGCTATGTTTCTTGTTTTTTCCCCAATAACAGGGTCTGAAAGGGAATTGAAAGTGGTGTCCATGGCAACTGGCTCAAAGTGCATCGGTGCATCAAAGATGAGTAAAACAGGTATGTTTGTTAATTTCTATTCAGTGAAGAGAATCCTAAAATATTTTAGTCCAGATTAATCAGAGAAAGAGCTAGGCAAAATCACATTTTAGCCAATTCACAGAAAACTGTTAAAAAAACAATATAAAAAGAACTTGCTGTTTGGCAATAATAATATTCTTTGTCCAAAAAATAGAAGAAGAAGAAAAAATCTGATAAATCTTTGCACACTTGAATGAAGTCTTTCTTTGGAATGCCTTCATACTTGAAAGTTTATTTATTTCAATAAGTTTCCTGGACATGTAAATTTTGTCTTTCAAAGTTATTGGAAAACCACATGAAATACATTTGTCAACACATTATACATCATTTTATGTAAAGTTGGATCCCATGAAGAATTATCAGGCCATTATAAACAAGTTGGAAGTAATCCAAGAAAGCAAACAACATTTATTGCTATCTTTAAACCCAACCTTGTCTTGTAATTTTCCCCTCTACTATGATAAAGGTGATGTATTGAATGACAGTCATGCTGAGGTTCTTGCAAGGAGAGGCTTCCTGAGGTAATCATACCAACTTTGATTTTGACTTTGTTTTGAAACATTAATGTTTTATTCATAAATCGAACAAAACATAGTGGCACATGATTTGTATTCACGAGCAGATACAGAATATTTGGTGCTCAAAGATCAGTTGAAGTGGTAGAATGGAGGAAGAAGTTTTCTTACTAAAACAATGTTCAATTAAGATATTTCTCTCTGTTGTTAACTCTTTGACTGGGCCATCAGATTTGAATTGAAATGACATTTAGGAAAATTAATTTGATATTCACGTTTTGTCTTGGTGATGTGTTGATATACTTTGTTAACATGTTGAGTTAAAGAAAATGGGAAGTCGTTGAGATAAAGTTAAAATCTAGTATGTCAATTTGTATTGCTTATAGGTATCTCTATCATCAGTTGAGATGCGCGATGACAGGTAGTCATGAAAACAGCATCTTTTACCAGCCAGGTGAAGATGGGAAATGCAAATTGAAGGAGGGAGTGAGGTTCCATTTCTTCACCAGTCAAACTCCTTGTAAGTCAATGTGTTTGATAGCTGAATCATGTAATTTATCATAATCTAGTAGAGTTTGTGTCATTTAGAATATTTCATTCAAGCCTTGATCTCTCACAAGGGATACATTTATCTTCCATGACTGATTTACCTTTGTTTAAGCAGAGTTCATGATATGTATGCAGTATTTGGTGTTTTTCGTTAGATTGTTTTTCGTAAATGGAAATGAGAAAACAATAAAAATCAGTAAAGAATGTCATGTTGGGGATATCTCCAAATCTAAAATTCTGTTGAGTTTTCTAACCATAATTATTTCCACAGCCTCAAGTCTTACCCCTCCTCCCTCTCTCTCCCTCTCTCTCCCTCTCTCTCTCTCTCTCTCTTTCTCCCTCTCTGTCTCCCTCTCATTCTTTCTCTTTTTGTCTCTACCTCCCTCTCTTCTGTTTTCTTTTTCTTTTCTCTTTTACCCTCTCTTTATCTTCCTCTCCCTCTCTTTTCCTTTATCTCTCTCCTCATCATACTTTGTCTTTTCACTTTTCATTCATTTCTTATCGATGTACATTTGTGAACTGTATACTTCAATCACTAGCATGATGCTCCAATGCACAGATAACAGTACATCCTAACTTTATTTTTGTTCTTTCATGATATGTGCAGGTGGTGATGCATCAATTTTCAATAAAGATGACCAAGGTTCTACAAATACCAAGCCACCATCACACCATGATATTGGACAGAACCCACAAAACATTATTAATAAACATTCCATGAGCAGTTTGAATAAGAGAAAAGCAGAAGAGGAGTTAAATGGGTCCAATCTACCAATGACACAGAAAATTAAATTGGATTCATCAGAGTCAGTTTCAGACCATGTTGTTCCCCAAACCCAGAACCATAGTGAGGTGAGAATGTGTTGTAATCATGATCCGCATGCAGAAAGATGTTCAACCTGCCCTGCTGATGATCATCAAACTGCATTAGTGCCTTCGATAAGAACGATGCAGGACCAACTGATTAAAGTTGGTTCCTGCAGTGAGACTAAAGTTGCACTCTCTAGCTCACCTCGTATAAATGATATGCAAGGTAGTCGGGATTCAGACGAAGACAACGGATGCCTTTCAGGAACCTGTCCCATAGATGATGAACTTCCAGTATCCTGCAACACCTTGAACAGTCCACAAGATCAAAGTTGTCCTAGACTTGATATCAAGACAGGTAGTGTACTCCCCAGTGGAAGTGCCTCTGAGGATGTGCCTTCTGAACAAAGTAGTGTCCACACCAGACACACAGATACCTCCAAACTGAACAGTGCAATACCTCTGAAGAAAGACATTTACAGGACAGGTCCACAAGATCAAAGTTGTCCTAGACTTGATATCAAGACAAGTAGTGTAATCCCCAGTGAAAGTGCCTCTGAGGAAGTGGCTTCTGGCCAAAGTAGTGTCCACACCAGACACACAGATGCCTCGAAACTGAACAGTGCAATACCACTGAAGAGGGACATTTACAGGACAGGGGCCAAGCCAACGCCTGGTGGACCACAAGACCAACTAGCGGACGGTGAGGATTACCATACTGTGGGACTACTGCGGATCAAACCAGGCCGTGGGGACAGAACCCTGTCAATGTCCTGCAGTGATAAGATGGCCAAGTGGAATGTTGTAGGACTTCAGGGGGCTCTGCTGTCCCATCTTATCTCAGAACCTGTCTACGTATCCTCTGTTACTATTGGACAGTAAGTTTGAAGTTATTGGCAGCCGAATTCACAAAGGAGGTTTGTCGACAAACCTAGTTTTATGAGCGTCATATGACGCGTAACGCGTCAAAACACGTCATGTGACGCACATAAACCTAGGGTTGTTGACAAACCTCCTTTGTGAATACGGGCCTATATGTTCATTGTTCTGTTTTTATGTTATTCAGGAGAATATATTCACATTTATGTTTGTCATGAAGAAACATGACATGTTTCAGTAGCAATTTAAGAACCAATACATTTTTTTTTTAAACTGTTCAAAGATCTAGTGATATTAGTAAAATAATTCTACTGTTGTCTAGTGGGATAATTTGTCAATGTTTTTTCAAAGGGCTATCTCTGTCTACTATGCAGTTGTCAAATTCCTATGTATTTGTTTAAACACAAATCAATTATCAATGTGTTTAATCCTTATACCTGCTATTCATATCATGATAATTAAGATAATCATAAAGATTTTCATCCATTAATTTTGTTTCCTTTTATTTTGTACACATGCTTTTCTTTTCTTTTACTGGGTTGTCATGTTGAATCTTTTCACCCAAACTCCGGAAGCTTCTTCCTCGTCTATGAGTATCCCTACCCTTAAAGGCCCACTGCATTACTTATAGCTACTTGCGCCCTCTATATAACAAACAATGCATAATCAGTGACCATTGGTCCCCCATGATCCTCTATTTCTTATGTTAATTGAGAGCTGAGTTGATGAGATAATCACCTGTCCAGTGACCTTGCAGTGTGGTCTAATCCCTCCTGTTCAGTAGTGCAGATGAGATTTGATCTATTTGATACTATCCCTTTCTTTATTTCTAATGGCAAAACAGATGTCCATTCAACAGCACGGCCATGCAGAGAGCAATCATTGGAAGAGTGCATCCTGTGAGCAATCTTCCACCTGGTTACAACGTCAACTCACCGGTAGTGATGCAGTCCAACATCATCTTCCAAGACTCCAAGAAGGAGGTAGAGAGGAGGAGAGATCCAAGCAAAGGCAAGATGACACCAGCTGGAGCAGGTAGTTAGGAGGATGCGGCAATCCTTGAGAGCTTTGTTTCATTCAGTTCCGGGTTATGGTGCATTCTTTTTTAGCTTTCTAGTTCACTAGTTTACTCTTTAAAGGCATCGTTTAACAATGTTAAATCTGAGATGCATGGCCCTACGTGTTATCAGTGTCTGTGATATGGTGTAATATTGAAGCCCTAACAAATTTGCACATCAATAGCCTTCAAAATGATCATGAAGTACATCAAAAAGTAAAAATCTTTGAGTGACCGGTTTTACCATACTCATTTCCCCCGATAGACTAGTGTTATAAAAACGGTTTTTGAAATTTTGAATTCCAATCATAAATATCTTGATTATCAGACGGGCGATCAGCTTGTAAGAGTAATGGGATTCCTGACTGACCTAAAGGTTTCTAATTATCATTGCAGCATGAGCTAAATCTAGGATCTTGTTTAGAATCTGAGGCAAAGATACCCAATCCCTACGGTGTTCAAGTTCACTTTTTAAGACAAAAAATCTTCAGTAAATGTCTCTGTTCATGCCATTCTTTTATATATGTATCTAATGTAATATTTTATATTTGTAACTAATCAACCATCTTGTTCCTTTTTCGCCTTGACTAGCCATTATCTGGAGTAACGTACCTGACCAGCCCATTGATGTGACAGCCAATGGAAAAAGACAAGGCGCTACAGCTAAGAGATGGAATGATCCTCAATCAAGGTACAACTTTTTATGTCATCGGTTGATAAAGCTTATGTTAAAGCCCCACTGTACTACTTATAGCTACATGTACTTGCGCCCTCTATATAGCAAACAATGCCTAAGCGGTGACCATCGGTCCCCCATGATCCCCTTTTTCTTATGTTAACTGAGAGCTGGTTTGATGAGATAATCACCTGTCAGTGACCATGCAGGGACCTCCTGGCTAAACTAGTGCAGTGGGGCTTTAAGCTCTTGAATATTGAATTCTGTACTTCCCATAGGCTTGGTGCAGGGCAGGGAACATCCAATTAGTTCCTGTATGCAATGAGTTAAAATAGAATTTATCAGACTTTTTTAATATCAGATTTAGTCGAACACTAGATTTGTAAGTGTGATATTAGCTCATTGCTTCTGTTGGAAGCTTACCTGTGACATCCGATATGCCATGCTTGACCTAAAATTTGCTCCTGCAACAATTATTCCGTGCTTTGTTTCGTCAAATTTATAGGGTAGGGTTGCAGTTGGGTTTTAGATAAGGTTTAGGTTTAGAGTTAGGTTTTATAGGGTTAGGGATAGTGTTGGGTCCAGGGTTGAATGAAGTTAAGAATTTGGTTAGTATAGGAAATTGACACAGAGCAATTGTTGCAGGAGTAAGTGTCGTACAACCATGCCATGAAATACTGTATTCTGGAAAGAGATAAATTGCTGTCAAAGGTACTACAAATTTTAACCTACAGAGTGGCTAAAATTCGACTATTTTTCAGAGTCAATAATCAATCAATAAACATTATCTTAATATATCTGTTTATTCAATGTTTTCTCTCTTTTTGATGTAGTGAAGTGACTTTTTATGTTGAACACATCCCTTTTTTATGTGAACTGTACTTCGCAATATTTTTAAGAGATCACAAGCTTTTATAAGATGCAAAATAAAGTTGTTTAAGGATGTTAAATACACAATATTATTATTAAATTCACCGAGAATCCTACAGTTCAATATTACCATTGTCAATGAAAGGCTTTAAAAATGATTCCATCTATCTGTTAACTTTCTCTTCCGTATGCAGGAGCAAGAATTGCAGATGCCACCTCTTTCATCTTTTCAAGGAGCTTCTAGCAGGTGTAGACAGAGACAAGTTACCCCAGACACTCCAAAGTCATGACAACCTGAAGACCTATCATAATTACAAGATGGCCGCCAGCCACTACCAGAATGCTTGGACACAACTTTCAAAGGTTTTCAGCTCATGGGCCAGAAAACCGGTTGAATTCTCTCAATTTCAGTGATGTGTGTGACAATATCTTGTTTATGAGACTTACAAGTTATAACACTGTACTGCCTATTCAGATAGAGTGCGACAGACAACTGAATGAAGTTGGACACTTCATATGTCAGACATCTTTGTGCATCAGTGAGTTATTTCAGTTTTTAATTGGTGACAAGAACATGACAATGTGAACATAATTTAAAGCCACAGAGTAATCAGTGTCCATGTGTATTGCATCATCATTCACTGACACCAGATTTGGTTGGATTACCAATTGATGCGTGTACATGCAGGGCTCTGTATTACAAAGAGTTGACATCTATCGCAACTATGTACATAAGAGATTGGAGATTGCAAACTTGCGATTGATTGGAGGACCTGCGATTGATTTGGATCAATCACAAATAAGTTGCGATTGATATCAACCATTTGTAAGACGGGGCCCAGGTCTCTCAAAGGTTTCTATCAGATAATATATCACTGGTGCCTTCATATCTCGAGGGTGAGCGAATTTTTTTTATGACGAGAAATCCCTAAGGTGGTAGGCACAGGGGCCAGTGCATTACACAAGGCCTGTGGGTCATAACAGTTCAGCCCAGTCTTGGTGATTGACGACACCTGCTATTGGGCAAAAACGCCCGGATGGTGCAAATTACTCATTAGAAACCATTACTTCTGTATTAGCCTTTAAAGATAAAGTTGAGTTCTGGTCATGCGATTGCATTGTTAAAGAAACGTGTGTGGAATCGATCAGAAAATGTTGATTATGTAGCATACAAGCATTGGTGTGTGCTGCAAGGTTCTGAAATCATCAAAATGATACGAAATTTGGCCCAGTCTTGGTAAAAGTAACAAACACTGTACACAGAAAGATGTATATGAGACTATGCAAACATGTGGCATAAAAATGTGGTCCACTTTTTTAAGCTGTTACATGTCATATTTCGAGAATGAGGCCATTTGAGGAGCCATGCTTTTTTTTAAGAAAACATTTTTCTCTCTCTGATGTCCTTCCACACTAACATAAGAACAATGAAAAACGCTCAAAAATTGTTTTTAACCTCTCCTCAGAACTCAACCTTCTCTTTAAGATGTATAACTCATGTGACCTGTAAGCTAAGAGTTCATTTTATTCTACTTGATTCTACTTCAGGCTGGCAGATGTTCTACTTACATCATACTCTCACTCAAACTAATATGTTCATTACACCACATTTCTTCTTGTCTGATAAAAGCAGGTACTATCACCAGCAATGAAAGTCCTCGGGAATATCTTGACCTTTAGAGTGATTGTCAATGTATCCATATTTTATTGAAATAAAATACATACATTCATTGATATCTCTACTACTTGATAAAGTTCTGGTATGTTTTGTCATGCTAATGTAAAATTAACATATGAAGTGCCCAACTTACTTTGATATTTGATTCAATGGAATTTTATTTTATTTTTGCTGTCAAACGATAAGAATTCTTGAGATGAAAGTTCATACCGTACATAAAGAATATTGATTTAAGGGGGGAAATGTAATACATCTATTACCTTTAAAGGTAATATAAGACACCTCTGAGAAATAAATTGGTCAAATTGTGCTGGAATCGTTCATTAAATATTTCAAAAACATATTATTGTGTGTCTTCTGATAAACTAACTTATTGGCATTTGTGTGAGGTGCTTTGAAAAAAAGAAATTCCATTATCATGTATCAATTGTGCTTTTGAGAGAAGTCTTTATTCCCAAATTTGCAAATGAAATACTTATAGGTGAGAAATGCATGAAAAAAATACATAAGTTCCCAAGTTTGGAGGTATCCACATTACCGGTATATAAGATATCACTAGCTGGACCCGCGGAAATCCGCGGGATTCTAGAGGGGGGCGGGGGGTGTAAATAGATATATAGAGACTGTCTAAATCAAAACCACCAAGAACTTTATTTGCCATTCAGGCCATTACAAAATATACATGTTTAGCGTCCCCGCCCGCTTCCTTTTTGGGGGCCGCCTCCAATTTTTTTTTTTTGAATTTTTTTTTTTTTTTTTTTTTTTTTGAAAGAAAAAAAACATGAAAAGCACTGCTAAAATGTATTTCTGATTTAAAAAAAAAAAAAAAAAAAATGTCGGCCGCCATCTTGAAAAATAGCCTGAATGTCAGAGAAAATGTACGGAGCGGCCATTTTGAAAGAAAAAAAAAGAAAAAAAGGGCCTCCTCCCATTTTTCTAAAAAACAGGATGCTATAAGCATGTTTTTTTTTTAATTTGGCCTTATATTAAATAATAAAAAAAAATCCAACTGTACCGGTAGTTATTCTTTAAGCCACTGGAACTGCGTAGAGTTCTGTAGAGTGGCGTACCGACTACGCAGAAATTAGGCTGCGTATTAATGGGAAAAAAGTCCCTGCGTAGGTTATGCGTAGGCTGGCGTACGGGTTTGCTTATGGTTGCTTACTGTGTTGAAAGCTTTTACTGCTTTGTCGATCTGGCGTAGGGTAGCGTACTGTTGCGTAGGCATGTAGCGTAGTGTTGCGTAAAAAGACGTACTTTCTGCGTCAAGTTTCTATGCCTAAAGTACGCGAACAAAATTAAACATGTTGAATTGTTTTTGTTCATCTTGCGTACCCCTTTCCGTCCCTCAGCATATAGTAACGTAGGCCAGCGTAGGTGGTACGCAACACTACGCAACTCTACGTATTGACCCACGCCAATTAGTGACCCGCAGGTGTCACAAATAAAGTATTAAAAAAATGCTCATTTGACCCTAATTAAACGCCCAAAACCCCCAAGCTTTCGGGGGTTTATGGCCCCTTGAAACCCGTGGACCCCACGCCTATATTATATATACACTCAACTCGCTGCGATCTGATCTCTCCCCCCCCCCCCACCACTTTGAAGAACGTAACCCCCTGAGCTTTTGGGGGTTTATGACCCCTTGAAACCCATGGACCCCACGCCTATATTATATATACACTCAACTCAGGACCCGCGGAAATCCGCGGGATTCTAGAGGGAGGCGCAGGCAAAAATTATTTTTTTCATTTCTGGGGCTCCATTTCAAATTTTCGGAAAATTTTCGGGGGCTACTTTTTCAACTTTCGGGGGCTCTTTTTTCTGGGGCTACTTTTTCATTAATTCATAAAAGGATAGGCCTACACTTTGTTGAGATTTGTTTAGTAGGCTAATGTTTGAGGCTTCCTACATCCTACTTCATAATTGCCTATTTAAAAAAAAAAACAAACATTTTTCTAGTTCAATAACTAAGTTTTCATGCATTGATTTGATGCAAGAACTGTAACATAATAATAGACCCTAACTGTGTTAGATTGTGATTATTTCTGACCATTTATTTCGATAATCATTTTTCAAAGTAAAATTTTCATAAGAAAATCAGACAGTCGTTTAAAAACGTAGACATTAGTAATACTTTTACTAATTCTAAGCTCAGGTTTCGTAAATATATTCACGAAACTATATTGAAATCGCGGCAATAATGATGCAAAGTGTCAAATCTCTTCGACTCGAGCTCAGCTTCAGCACACACACACTTCAGCGTAACTCCAGCAAGCTCGAACACCGGCGCCGCAGGCGTCGGACGCCTGCGGTGCGCGGTGCCTGTGTTGGAGCTTCCCGAGCAGCGCAGCTGCACTGAGCTGTGTGCGACTGAACTGTCAGTCCATTGGTTTTCTTGTGAAAACTTTCCTTTAGAAAATGATAATCAAAATTGAGTATACATGGCCGTAATAATCACAAAATAAGCTTTGATTTCATACCTCCATTCACGAAAACTATATAAAAATCGCGGCAATCATGATGGAAATAGGTCTCTAAGTTTGGACGTCGACGGGAATTAGCCCAGTGTATCTCGCTTGTGCAGGTACCGCTTGTGCAGTGCAGCTAGTACAAAGCACATCCTATAGAAAGATACCTAACACGGGGTAAGTCATACCCATTCAGCGTGCATTTAATACGCAACTTAATGTGAGTGGATAGTCATCGGTCGTGTGTCTACGGATGTTATGTTGAATATCCATGAGGTATCTCTGTCGTCACGCATATCATGCATTATGCATGTCGCGTCTGTTTTCGCCCTGGACGTCGACACGGAGGAGGACCTCGGGCGGAGTATAGCCAATTCGCTAGAGTAGACTCTCCCGCGGACGACGGCACCGGGCACGGGTACCCCGAGGGGAGGGTTCAGGAGGAGATAGCCGCACCAACTTGGGTCGGCGATCTCATTAAAAAACAATAGAATACAAAGGCTCGCCGAGACTTCGCGCCCCCCGCGGAGCCTTAGCGTATTATTATTATAGACTAGCTGTTTGCGCCCGTTAAACGGGCGCTCTTTGCTGTGGCAGCCATTTTGCGTTTGTCTCAGCCACAGATCCATGGGGCGCTGCTACAAAAAATTTGAACATGTTTAATTGTTTGCGTCCATCTTGCGTACGCTCAGCGTAGTTGGTACGCAACTCTACCCCCGTGGACCCCACGCATACACTCAACTCGCTTCGATCTACCTGATCCCCCCGTACCCCCCCACAACCCGTGGACCCCGCGCCTACACTCAACTCGCTTCAATACACCTGATCCCCCTCGCCCCCCCCACAACTCATGGACCCCACGCCTACACTCAACTCGCTTCGATCTACCTGACCCCCCCCCCCCACACTTTGAAAAATGTTTTGTGGGGTCTGCATGTAACATGTAAGATGCAGATTTTTTTTGTAACATGCAAGATGCAAAAAAAAATATTTTGCCCCCCCCCCCCCCCCCCCCCCCCCCAACGATCTTATGGCACTTCGGCCTGCCCGCTGTTGTGTTCACGTGTAGGCCTACTTCAATGAATGGATAGACATAAATAGTCGCATGGATGGATACATAATATAGCGTATAGTTGTCGAATATTGGCATGTTTGGCCCTTCATAGTCTCTTCGACTCTGAATAGCTCACTCACTCACTCAGTCGAGCAGCCAGCGCAGCTAGAGTGCACGTACCGCACTACACACTGTATGCGTACGGCAGAGCTCTTGAAACTGAACGATGTTTTTCTCTGATTTTCTTGTGAAAACTTTCCTTTAATAAATGATAATCAAAACTCAGTAAACATGGCCAGAATAAGCTTTGATTTCATACCTCCACTCACGAAAACTATATAAAAATCGCGGCAATAATGATGGAAATAGGTCTCTAAGTTTGGACGTGGATGGGAAGACATCTGTTGCGCTGATTTTATTTATAGGCCTAGATCTAGATCTAATTGATTTCATCATGAAATAAGCTAATAAATATCAAATAAAGACTTAACTCATTTAAATTTTAAATATTATAGGTCTACATTTTAATTAAAATTAAAAAAATGGTAAAGATTACAAAATCTAAACTATACAAAACAAACACGGGGAAGAAAAAAAAACTTGCGACGGAGGCGGGATCGAACCCGTGCGTGCAAAAAGTGCAAGAGCTGCCGGCGAATCGAACGCAACCGGCGCCTCAGACCGCTCGACCATTTCCGTTTCATGCTAAAGCATGAAATTCGCGACGGATAAGTAGGACGTGCGGACGCATCGGCGACGTCGACGACGACCGGGACGTCGCACCGCGCTGGGACGTGGTCGAGCAGCTGGATTAAGATGCCCTCTGTCCGCTCGACCGCCCGGCGGCGCCAGGGGGCGGGCGGGAGGGGAGATTTGGGCGCTGTAAATTGGACCCCAGATACCCCCCTCGACGCCTTAGAGTATTATTATATAGATTATCATTCTTCCTTGTATTATTATTAATTGTTGTTCTTCTTCTTTTTATCGTTATCTTCGGCATCATTATTATTTTTACTATTATGAAATGACATGTATTATTATTTGTTGTAATCATTAGAAAACAAAACATGATTATTTTAATCATAATTATTATCTTATTATCATCGTCATCGTGAATATGTTTCAGGTGTTGGGCTGGCAGCACACACAGGGAAAATGTATCCAGAGCTCAAAGTTGCTAATTCCCATAAGTGTTCTCTCCGCTGTAGGAAATGTAGAGGAATCCATCGACATCGCGATGCTCTGCATCAACTTCAGCTAGGGTTGAACTGTACATGCAAAACAGAAACACACAGAAAAATATAAATCAGAAGATAGATGTATGTGTCTGTCAGTGTACATGATAAGATATGCCTTCTTTAAACTAGAGAGAGCAACAACAATTTTTTTTAGTAAATTAAAATGCCCTTGTTCGCTATACTTAGTTTAATTAAATTTACACCTAGGTACATTTATCCTGGCTATCAATTTATGAATAGGTGACGGTTCATAGCCTCCTTTTTAGAAGTATGGAATCATTTCTATTTCTTTCCAGCTCTTTGGTTATCACCCACCTCGAGTATCTCTAATTATATGGCTCCCAAAGTGCAATACATTTCTATATATAATATATTTACAAAGATACCCTGTATAATCAACGTCATACAGAATATCCACTAAATTGATATGCCCTTGCAGAATCGATATCAAGGCCATGTTTCATAAAAGCCTGTTATCAATAATAAATTTTCCAAAATTTTAGAAATGAGGCCTCATACAGACATTGGCCTCAGAGGGTGCAAAAAACCAGAGCTTATGGGAAAATGCGTAAAATTCATTAAGGCAGTCACAGGTGGATACCCCCGCTTTATGTTCAGGGTTGGGAGTGGGGGATCGGGGGGGGGGGGGTGCCTCTTAAAACATATATGCTGGACATGGCCTAAATTGCAACTGAGCTGAAACTTCTGAAAATGCCTCCCGAGTTTTATCCGGGGAGTTATCTCACCATTATTCGCTGAAATATGATTCTGTAATCTATTACCTACTTTGATTTTGCGGTTGGAAACCATGATGTCAGAAGGGGCAACCCCCGCCCCGCTCCCCGCTCCCCTCCTTGCCCCTCACTCAAAGACGCTAGTGCCTGATGCTACTCACCTTGCTGCGGGTTTTACTTCGTTGACAAACATGAAGAAGGGTTTCTCGGGAGGTAGTTGGATTCGCTTTCTTATTATATACTCGAACTGCGCCACTGTTGTCTTGGCTGGCTGTAAGAACTTCCTCTTGTCGATATCTTGTATAGAAGTTTTCATTTCTTTCTCGACTACGACGGGTATGTTGTCTGGGTATTTGGATCGAAATTCCGCCGACTCAGACTTCCGGTCCTCTGTATCAAGGAGATAAATGCAAGAAAAAGGGTATAATTGGTTATTAATTAAAGAATTTTCTCTTGTCGATATCTTGTATATAACAGATTTCATTTCTTTCTCGACTACGACGGGTATATTGTCTGGGTATTTGGATCGGAATTCCGCCGACTCCGATTTCCGGGCCTCTGTATCAAGGAGATAAATGCAAGAAAAAAGGTAATTATTGGTTATTAATTACAGAGTGAATGAATCGCGACTCCATGGTGTATATAGGAACAGAAAGTTAACTTCAGGGAAAATGCTTCCATCAATGAAGGAAATAATTGTTATAATTCATCGTAAATTATATGAGAAAATTTGTCAAGAGGAAGCTCTTTCAACTTCACCTCTCTGTTTGATAAAAATAGAGATCAAATACTAAAGAATACTAAAGGAAAGGACAGGGAATATGGCGAGATGTCATGCGTGTGATATAAGAGAGAACAAATTAAGATTGACTGGCCAAGAGGTGTTTTAATTTATTAATCTTAAAAAAAACGAACATCATGGCTCTTTTAGAAAGTGGAAGGAAAGGAAAATACTTGTAGTTTTAATGGAGAGAGACCAGGAACTGCATCAAGATTATGAAACAGGTTTTTTAGAAGGAAAGAATAATCATAGGGGACACAAATAAAGCACTGTGAATTTGTTTTCTTCTAAAGATCGAGTCAACAATTTACTATAGGGCGGAGAAAAGATAATCTTTACACAACATTATTTCTTCATGTGAGGCTCTTTTCACTTCACCTTGCCGTTGGATAGAGTAGAGAACGAATACAAAAGAAATCTGGCTTTAAATGAAAGAACAGTAAATAGGCGAGATTACATGAGCATGATTAATGATAGAGAAACAAGTTGTCTCGTCCGGGTGCGTTTTCACTCTTAATATTTGAAGTGCGGGAAATTATATTGCTCTTTTATGAAGCGAAAAGAAAAGGAATATATTTTTAATGTATAAAAGAGAAAGAACGGGAACTGACTCGACATTATGACACAAGAGCTATTTTCTTTTATAAAAGAGGAAATAATGTTAGGGTTGTGTATATCTTAAGCCTCGGTCACAAATGCCATTACGAACTGTGCTATACGAATGCCGTACGAACGATTTTCAGACAATAGAAATTCGGAAAAACAATGGAAAAAACAGGGAGTTTCGTACGAACGCATCTTTCGTACGAACCTTTGTGACCGTAGCTTAACACACATTCAATCTTTTGGGAGGCTTGAGAAAAGTAATTACAGTCTCAAAAGTATTCTGATTATCGTCACTTTAATGTTTAACATGATGGTGAAAAGGAGATGATATAGAAAAGAAAGAGATAGAAGGAAGAGAGAGAAAAATAATAATTGTATCAAATTATGATATTGAGGCGTGATTTTAGAAAGAGAGCAAAAAGAAACTCAATCGGAAAGAAGAATGTCAATAATCGTTTGGTTATAAGTTAAAGATAGCTAGCTTTAAAATCAGACACTATACGATTTGCGAATGTATTATGTGTGATGGTATATTGTATACCAAAAGTTAATGGTACAATTTGCCTTTCTTTGAAAAGAAAGCAAATGACATGAACTCCCTCTCTCAATTTTACAAGTTCGGAAAACGAAAGGCCGCAAAAGTTTGTAAAAGCTTGTCCCCAAATTAGCTTTATAAAACAGAAGAGCATTCTGGCGACACGGAAGGGCTATACGAATAAAAGCATGAAAAGAACCCGCAAACAGCTAGGGCAGCCTTCAAAATTAAATCGTATGTTTCTCGTGGGAAGAGATCCTAAAGAAATAGTTAAAACTATAGGTTTTATTCAAATTAAAAATCGATTGATAGGGCCTTTTTCAAAAGGAAATTGACAGAAAAAGTAAAATTCATGATTGAAGACAAAACGGAATTCAAACTTTGGAAGCGTTTTTCTTGTTAAAATACCTTTTTTAATGCCTATTTCTCTCACCGTTTAACAGCTATTATCCCCACTAATACTCTAAAATTGAGCGAAATATCAAGCTTATGAAACGGAAAATCCAAAACAATCATAAAATAGAATTTGAAAAAATGCGACTTCTATCTCTTTTTGACGTGACGGTTCGCAAATCATGAGAGATTGAAATAAGTACACAGCTCTTGTTTTTAAGGGTCAGGTACAGATACTTCTACTTCTACTTCTACGACGATACTCAGCAGGATCCATAAGTCAGGATGTAGTGCTGAGGATGGGGGCATCTAAAAAACAAACACTCAATCAACAATACTTGAATACAAACTGATATTTAAATGTTTCATCACTGCAAGAAACAATGTACAAATCACACAGAGTGACAACTCGGTCACTTTTCTTTTCGTAGTGTAATTACATCTTACCTAGTGAATGTTCCTCTTTGAAACCCCACTTCATCTTTACTTCTATTCGGAGGACAACTCCTTGATCCTGTACACGAAAATTCAACAAGACAATTGTAGCAAGTAGTCCAAACCGTAGCTCTTTCCACAGACGACGATTCGTATACTGTCTTTATAACTTGACAGCTCTATATATAGGTACATCGACTTTTTCCGATTGAGCTAATATTTTACTGTGTATCGATGCGCTTGCTCTATATCCGTCGGTCATGAAAGTTCAGTGCACTCTTAGTGACAGCACCTGATATTATGCAATAAGGCCCGCATGGTGTCAACTTACGCTCTAGAAACCACTGCTATGAGCCTTTTAAGAGGTATAACTTATGTGGCATGTAAGCTAGGGGTTTATTTGATTCTACTTGATGCTGGCAGATGTTCAACTTACATAGTACTTCCACTCAAACTAATATATTCATTACACCAAATTTCTTCTTTTCTGTCTGATCAGGGAGGTGGTCTGATAAAAGCAGGTACTATCACCAGCAATGAAAGTCCTCGGCAATATTTTGACCTTTTTAGAGTGATTCTCGTTGTATCCATATTTTATTGAAATCAGGTACATACATTCATTGATACCTCTATACTTGATAAAGTTCTGGTATCTTTTTTATGCTAATGTAAAAATTGACATATGATTGAAGTGCTCACCTTTCATTGATCTTTGATCAACTGATTTTTATTGATTTTGCTCTCAAACTATAACATAAGAATCTTTGAAATAAAAATACACATATAAAGAATATAGATATAAGGAGGAAATGTATACATGTACATGTATTACCTATGTATAAGATGCTTCTGAGAAATGAATTGGTCAAATTGTGCTATATAAGTGATCTATAATTTCATTGTTCTCAATTGAATAATGTTTATAATCATGTTGAAAATGTATGTATTATATCAATCCAACCCTTTGGTTGCTACGAATAAAATATATATATATATATAATGGAAGTTTATTGAGTTTGTTCTCAAACCATAATAATTCTTGATATAAAAATACATGCATAAAGAATATTAATTTAAGCAGGAAAATTAAATATATGTATTACCTTTAACTAATATAAGATACTTATGAGAAACGAATTAGTCAAATTGTGCTGGAATCGATCATTAAATGTTTTAAAAAAACAATTACATTTTTGTTATTGATTGTCTTCTGATAAACTAACTCGTTGCATTTGTGTGAGATGCTTTGAAGAAAAAAATGCCAATTTCATATATAAATTGTGCTTCTGAGAGAAGCCTTTGTGCCCAAATTTCCAACTTTGAAAAACGTTCCGCGGGGACTGCATGTAACATGTAAGAGTGCTGGTGATGCGGATTTTTCTTTCTGCCCCGCATTTCGCCCCCCCCCTCCCTGTCATGAAAAGAAATCGCCGCCCCTGGGTAAGGGAAACATGAAAAGCAGAAAAGCACTACAACAGTACGACCCCTCTTAAACTCTTCCCCTAATCAATGGTGTTGTTGTTGTTTTGGTGATTTGGCGTTCATTGATTAAGAATTTTTACGCCTCTAACTTTTTTATTAATTTTGTATGATAAATTTTGGTTCATGCTCTTCGCAAAAACTGTTTTTGGTAAACATTCATACGTATATACATGTATATATATTTTTTTGAAAACTAATTTTGGTAGCCTTGCTAATTTGCTTGGCTAATAATTTGGTTAATTTTGGCTAATTTGGCTTTGATGATAATGACTTTGCTAATTTGCACCTCATCCACCGAGTCCAGTGCCCCCCCCCCCCCCCAAAAAAAAAAAAAAATACGTAAAAACAAACCAGCCAAGAGGCCATCAAGCCTATACGTTGGATTTTATAGATCTTATTCACGAAGCTAAATAAAAACTCCATGAAACACAATGAGTTACTCAACCATTCAACCATTCAGGCATAGAGTAAGCTCAACAATAATTATATACAGTCAAATACTAGCTCAACTGGAAAAGTTGATCGACGTACCGATATATAGAGCTGTCAAGTTATACAATATGTATGAATTGTGGTCTGTTAATAAAATAAAGAGAGGAAGGACTTAGTTTGGACTACTAGCTAATATTATCCTGTTGATAGTTTAATCATGATCGATCATTTTACTTACTCTTTATCGAAAAGAACCCCCCTAAATAAAACAACAAATAAAGAAGAAGAAGAACAACAAACAAAACACGGAAAAACAAACCAACCATGCATAGGCCTAATCTTTGGATTTTATAGATCTTATTTACGAAGCTAATTAAAAGCTCCATGAAACACAAGAAGCTACTCAACCATTCGGGCATGGAGCAAGCACAACAATTATAAAATAGACAGTAAAAACTAGCTCAACTGGAAAGGTCGATGTAGCGATTATATAGAGCTGTCGAGTTTAAGAGTGTATGAATTGTCGTCTGTTTATAAAATATAGGAAATGTAGTATAATGAATACATTAGTTTGAGTGAAAGTACTAGATATATCAATGAATGTATGTACTTTATTTCAATAAAACGTGGACACAATGACAATCACTCTAAAAAGTTCAAGATTAGAATGAAGTATTAAGAACAATATTACTGAGGACTTTCATTGCTGGTGATAGTACCTGCTTTTATCAGACAAGGAGAAATTTGGTGTAATGAATACATTTAAGTACTATGTAAGTTGAACATCTGCCATCATGAAGTAGAATCGAATGAACTCCTAGCTTTCGGCTCACATGAATAATTATACCTCTTAAAGGCTCATATTCATCCGTTTCCTTTCAACCAATGTAACAGTATCACGAGGAAATAAATAAATAATACTCTATGATATCATTATGTTCTTCCGAGTTTTATTTAATGATAATAATAACAGTGACAATAATAAAAATGATAATAATGATAATAATAATGATGATGACGTTAATAATAATGATAATATGAAATAATAATACAAAATAATATCAATAATATATCTCCGAATTCTACGCAATCGTGCATTTTCAATAATTATTGTTGTAAATCCATTTACTTTCTTATATTATTCCACGATGTAAAAACGATATATATCCGTGTTTCCATCTGACTACGCTATTGTAAATTTGCTACTGTGTATTATCTATTTGTGTATTATATTTTCTATTGTATTTTGTTCATGTGCTCTATGTAATGCCGACAAACTGAATTTCCAAATGGACAAATAAAATTAATCTGAATCTGAATGAATCTGAATAGTAGTGGTTTCTATAAAGGGTAAGTTGACACCAAGCGGGCGTTATTCACCATGCAAGAATGGACTTAGCTTTTGTGACCGACGGGTACAGGGCAAGCACAACAATAGACAGTAAAATACTAGCTCAACCGGAAAAGTCGATGTACTGATATATATAGAGCTGTCAAGGACAAGTGTAAGAATTGTGGACTGTTTATGAAATATAGGGAGAGAGAGCTAGTTTGGACTACGTGCGCATATATTAACCTGTTGATTTTTCGTGTACAGGATCAAGGAGTTGTCCTCCGGATAGAAGTAAAGATGAAGTGGGTTTTCAAAGAGGAACATTCCGTAGGTAAGATGTAATTACACTACGAAAAGAAAGTTGTCACTCTGTATGAAATGTTTTTTTTTTTTTTACTACTTACTTGGTAGACGGATTAGCCCTCTTTTCCTAAGGGAAGGGCTCTCAATTGACTCTTAAAAGTCGCCACTGTAGGTGCAGACACTACATTTTCTGGTAGGTTGTTCCAAGGTTGGACCACTCTTAGTATAAAAGTGGCCAGCCAGTTGAGTTCTGGAACGTCTTTGGAACACTTTTCTAGAATGCCCCTTTAATTCCTTATTTGGGTGGGAGAAGAATCTTTGTGCTGGAGTTGTGTAATAGCCATTAAGGTTTTTGTACAAATTGATAAGGTCTGTTCTTGCTCTTCTCTCCTTCAATGTATCAATAGGAATTTCCTTGTTACCAAGACGTAGGCATTTGGTCTGCACCTTCTCTAACTTCTCATTATTCTTCTTTGTAAGTGGGCTCCAAGCAGATGATGCATATTCCAGCGCTGGACGAATTATGGATTCATACAAAATGGTGATTTTCCTTTCGTCAAGTGCAGTGAAACGGCGTCGGAACATTGCAATCTTAAAGCGAGCCTGTTCACAGGGGCGTCGCCAAAGGGGGGGGGGGGGGGTGTGGGGGGGGGGGGGGGTGCGACACCCCCCACCTGTCAGGATATTGTCGGTAAAATTGCGCTGCCGTCGGGAAAAAGAGAAAAGGGGGAGGAAAAAAAAGAGAGGGGAAAAAAGAGAGGGAAAAAAAAAGAGGGAAAAAAAGAGAAGGAAAAAAGAGAGGGAAAGGGAAAGAAAAGAAAAAAAGAAAAGGAAAGAAAAGAAAGAAAGGAAAAGAAAGGAAAGAAAGGAAAAGAAAAGAGAAGAAAGAAAGGAAAAAAAAAGAAAAAGAGGGAGGAGAGGAAAGAAAGGAAAAGAAAGAAAAGAAAGAAAAGAAAAAAAGAAGAAAAAAGAGTGAAAGGGAAACAAAAGAAACGGGGGATGAAGAGAGGAGAGAGAGGGGAGGTAAGAGTCTGAGAGAGGAGGAGTGGGAGTAAAAGAGAGAAGTGGGTTGTTGGTTGGAGTCGTCTCGTCGAGGGAACAGGAAATACACGGCTAAATATGTTGCTGTGTCGGGTCAGCTGTGCCGGTATTCTTGCTCGATCTTCGTGTACTATATCAATGCAGAAGTTTTGAAGTCGGTGAGATGTATATTGTCGGTCGGCCGACAAGTTTTTTTTCCCTACTAACTGTGACTTCTTATCCGCTGTGACGACTTCGAGAGTGACTACAACTACAATATTTGTATTTTCTCGAAGTTTCACTTTCCTATAATATCAGCTAAAGAAATCAGAGGTTTAAAATTTTCGAGGAAACTAAATTCAAACAAGGTTTAAGAGTCAACAACGGTACGACGAATCGTCTTCCTTTCTTTATATTGTGATGAAACGCCAAAAATTTCGCGCTTCGCGCGGAAGGGGAAACTTCATTTAGACGAGTCGAGAACGGTAAAACGAATCGTCGTCCTTCACTAAAAATTTAAGGAAACGCCAAAGCTTTCGCGCTTCGCGCGAGAGGGGGAAACTGAATTCAGATGAATAGGGCTTATTAAGAGTCGAAAACGGTACGATGAATCGTCTTCCTTTCTCTATATTGTGATGAAACGCCAAAGGTTCCGCGCTACGCGCGGAAGGGGAAAACTTCATTTAGACGAGTCGAGAACGGTACGATGAATCGTCGTCCTTCACTAAAAATTTAAGGAAACGCCAAAGCTTTCGCGCTTCGCGCGAGAGGGGGAAACTGAATTCAGATGAATAGGGCTTAATAAGAGTCGAAAACGGTACGATGAATCGTCTTCCTTTCTCTATATTGTGATGAAACGCCAAAGGTTCCGCGCTATGCGCGGAAGGGGAAAACTTCATTTAGACGAGTCGAGAACGGTACGATGAATCGTCTTCCTTTCTCTATATTGTGATGAAACGCCAAAGGTTCCGCGCTACGCGCGAAAGGGGAAAACTTCATTTAGACGAGTCGAGAACGGTACGATGAATCGTCTTCCTTTCTCTATATTGTGATGAAACGCCAAAGGTTCCGCGCTACGCGCGGAAGGGGAAAACTTCATTTAGACGAGTCGAGAACGGTACAACGAATCGTCTTCCTTCTCTAATAATTTAAGGAAACGTCAAAGCTTCCGCGCTTCGCGCGAGAGGGGAAAACTGAATTCAGACAAAATTAATAGGGCTTATTTAGAGTCGAAAACGGTACAAAGAATCGTGTTCTTTCTCTAATAATTTGAGGAAACGTCAAAGCTTTCGCGCTTCGCGCGAGAGGGAGAAACTGAATACAGGTGAATAGGGCTTAATAAGAGTCGAAAACGGTACGATAAATCGTCTTCCTTTCTCTATATTGTGATGAAACGCCAAGAATTCCGCGCTTTGCGCAGAAGGGGAAAACTTCATATAGACGAGTCGAGAACGGTACAACGAATCGTCTTCTTTCTCTAATAATTTAGGAAACGTCAAAGCTTCCGCGCTTTGCGCTAGAGGGGAAAACTGAATTCAGAAAAAAATCAAAGGGCTTATTTAGAGTCGAAAACGATACAACGAATCGTGTTCTTTCTCTAATAATATGAGGAAACGTCAAGGCTTTCGCGCTTCGCGCGAGAGGGGGAAACTGAATTCAGATGAATAGGGCTTATTAAGAGTCGAAAACGGTACGACGAACCGTCTTCTTTCTCTAATAATTTAATGAAACGTCAAAACTTCCGCGCTTCGCGCGGTAGGGGAAAACTGAATTCAAACAGAATGAATTGGGCTTATTTAGAGTCGAAAACGGTACAACGAATCGTGTTCTTTCTCTATTAATATGAGGAAACGTCAAAGCTTTCGCGCTTCGCGCGAGAGGGGGAAACTGAATTCATATGAATAGGGCTTATTAAGAGTCGTAAACGGTACGACGAATCGTCTTCTGTTCCTAATAATTTAAGGAAACGTCTAAGCTTCCGCGCTTCGCGCGGGAGGCCCAACACCCACACCCCCTAATGAGCGCTTTTAAGTGATTCTCTTGCTCTCTACCGCCCCTCCCTAAAATAAGTCCCTAGCTCCGCGCCTGCAATAAAATATATAGCTATGATGCTGACTAAATTGAAGAAATAATTGGTATATTTATGTCGTCGAGGAAAATGACCATTTTGCTCATATGCAAGTTCTATAGATAGTCCATAGGACAAACAATTTAGCCTTCGGCCCCAGGTTTCTAGGGTTGAATTTGTAGATATTGGACATTTAATTTTGTCGGTAATTGGTGGCTAGTTTTGTCGGTAATCGTTGGCCTCTACACCCCCCCACTGAAAAAGGTCTAGTGACGCCTCTGCCTGTTCATCAACATGTTCGGTAGGGGTGAGGGTATTGCTAATTATAACTCCCAAGTCCTTTTGGTTTGTCACTTGATGAAAAACTTTTAAAGATAAAGGTGAGTTCTGGTCATCCAATTGCATTGTGAAAGAAAATGTGTGGAAAGGATCAAAAAAGTTGATCATGACGCATGTAAGTATTGGTGCGTACTGCAAAGTTCCGGAGTCATCAAAATCATAATAAATGTGGCCAAGTCTTGGTAAAATAACTAGCACTGTACACAGAATGATGTAAATGGGACTACATGTAGTCCACAAACTGTGTCGGGGCTATACTAAACTTGATTTCCTCATCTCTATGCTCATTACTCAGACAGTATACATTTTCTACTAAAATTGTTTGGCAAATGACATTTATTTTTAATCTTGAACATTCAGTATAAGTTTCGTTTGATTCTGTGAGAATTCATTTTCCTTTTTTTTTAAAACCAGAACTCACCTTTATCTTTAAATATGGATTGCTTGTTTGTTTGCTAGATGATCCATCTGTACCTGAGAGTGGCGGATCCAGGGGGGGGCGCCCCCTCCCCCTTGGGAAATAAATGTGTATTTTTACATTTTTAACGTTGATTTTACCTTTTTTTGGAGATGGGCTGCTCAAGGGGGAGGAGGGGGTGCAAATTTTTTCAAATTTTCGAGGACCCCAAAAAAAAAAAAATGTGCTCACTACCCCCCCCCCCCCTCTCCCCCCCCCCCCCCCCCCCCACTGAGCGACTTTTCGACCGACGCGATTTTTTTAATTTTCGGGAGCAAAAAAAAACATACGATTTAATTCATTTCATACATGATGTCTAACGCTTCAGGGGTAGAAAAGCAAGTTCTTTAATGGGACTTTAAAGGCTGCCCGCAACCTGCTTGCGGGTTCTTTTCAGAATGCTCTGCTCTGCAGACTTTTCGGCCTTTCGTTTTCTCAAATTTAACATTGAGAGAAGGAGTTCATGTCATTTGCTTTCTTTTCAAAGAAAGGCAAATTGTGCCATTAGCTCATGGTACAGTATACTCACCACACATGATACATTCGCAAATCGTTAGTGTCTGATTTTAAAGCTACCCGCTATCTTTAACTTATAACCAAACGATTATTGACATTCTTCTTTCCGATTGTTTCTTTTTGCCCTCTTTCTAAAATTACGCCTTGATATCATAATTTGATACAATTATTATTTTCTCTCTCTTCCTTCTATCTCTTTCTTTTCCATCCTTTCCCCTTTCCCCTTTATCATCATGTTAAACAGTTTAGATAATCAGAATACTTTTGAGACTGTAATTACTTTTCTCAAGCCTTCCAAAAGGGCTATTGTTTTTTTGTATAAGATATACACAACCCTTACATTTTTTCTCCTTTACAAAAGAAAATAGCACTTGTGTCACAATCTCGAGGCAGTTCATGTTCTTTCACTTGTATAACAAAAAGACTATCTTTCCTCTCTTTAATTTCGCTTTACAAAAGAGCTATAGAGCATTTGAAAGATTAAGAATTAAAACGCACCCGGACTATTGAGTGACTGACCGACTTCTTTTTTCTTTGGTAATAACATACATAAAATGAGCTATAAAGGGTACATGAGCATTTTATTCACATCAATAACTCACTTCTTGTATTATGGTCAAAATCAAACTGATTGAATCTTTGCGCAGCACAAAACGTACGACTATTCGGTACAAAGGTCTGAAAGCAGACTTCAATATTAAACGACCGCGATCGCTAAATTCGGTCATTATTTTCCCACAATAACACATTTTTAAGCCCTTTTGTTTTGAGGGAAGTTCTGAATTAGTATTATTTTTCGAATGCCGTTGGAATTTAAACTTTTCTCTTTGTTTGGCCTGCAAATGGGACATAGTACTTTAACTTAAATGTTCCTATTCACCATGGAGTCGCGATTCATTCACTCTATAATTAATAACCAATTATACCCTTTTTCTTGCATTTATCCCCTTGATCCAGAGGCCCGGAATTCGGAGTCGGCGAAGATCCGATCCAAATACCCAGACAGGATACCCGTCATAGTCGAGAAAGAAGACAAATCTTGTATACAAATGATCGACAAGAATAAATTCAATGTGCCAGCCGACTTAACAGTGGCGCAGTTCATGTATATAGTAAGAAAGCGAATCCAATTACCTCCCGAGAAGGCCCTCTTCTTGTTTGTCAACCAAGTTCTTCCCTCAACTAGGTGAGCAGCATCAGGCACTAGCGTATATAAAGCGAGTCCGTAATTAGGATTCGCGCATGGGCAGATAAAGGTCATTCGTACCCAAATTTTAAAACCATTGAGACGAATACTCGGATTGTGCTCATGAAAGTTATGTAATCCGTATTCATTTATGCACCAACAGTACATTTATCTGATACACAGATGGAAGTATTCTTCTCAAGAGGCAAACAAAAGGTATTCATGAAGCACCTCCATCACTTTGGCAGTGATTATTCTAAAATGCACAGGTGGGAAGTATCCATCGTGTCTAAGATCTGTGGATATTTTGGGGTCAAGCGGTCCAGAGCTATTTACGAACTCGCTTATTGGAGGGAGGGACGAGGAGGGAGGGGAGGGGGTGGGGAGGCCCGTAGCAGAGTTTGATGTTGGGGGGGGGGGGGCACATACATGTAATCGTTCGACGTCCTGGGGGAGGGGTCTAAAAAAGTTCAACCGATCTTTGATTTTTTGATTTGTATTATTATTTTTTTTTTTGGGGGGGGGGCACGTGCCCCCCACCCCCCCCCCCCCCCCCGAGGCTACAAAAACAAAGTAGGTAATAGATTACAGAATCATATTTCAGCAAATAATGGCGAGATAACTCTCCAAATCAGCGAATGGGCATACTGCAGTGTATTTGGATGCTTGAGAATTGGGGCATTGTGACCCAACTCAAATCTATTACCTCAAAATCAGACAGAAAGAGGAGAGAGGGGGGCAGGCAACGAAGTTATTTTTTTCCCTATAGTATATGCATTGTTCAAGTTTTGCAACATTTGTATACATTTACTTCAGATATTCACGCAGGCTTGCACATTTTCATGATCAATATCGAGGCTCTTCCATAACACCCTGTTTACACTTGTTAACAATTAAATATAAGATGATAAACTGATAACAGCACCCCCAACAACAAAAATTATAAGAACACAAACATATCTTAATCGGGGAATTAGGAAGAAAATAACTATTAATGTACATAACCAAGTCTCAAAAACACACATGTACACTGACAGACACATACATATATCCTCTTATTTATATATTGTCTGTGTGTTTCTGTTTTGTATGTACAGTTCAACGCTAGAAGCAATTGATGCAGAGCATCGCGATGACGATGGATTCCTCTACATTGCCTACAGTGGAGAGAACACTATTACTTAGCCAGTTTTAGTTCTGGATACATTATCGCTGTGTGTGCTGACAGCCCAACACCTGAAACATATTTACGATGATGATGATATAATAAGATGATAATAATTATGATTATGATAATTTTTTAATTTTGTTTTATTATAAATATTTAAAAATAATGATAATACATGTAATTTCATGATATTAATAATAATATTGATGAAGATAAAGATAATGATGATAATAATAAAAGTAAATAATAAAAATAACAAATTATGATAATAATGCAGAGCTATATTTTGAACAGACCATTATACTGAAGCATTTATATAAGCATCCTATCTTCCATCTGTCTATTTGTATCTCTCTTTCTTCAAAGTTTACTTCACTCTTTCCCTCATCATCACTATTCCATTCACCTGCTCTCACGCTATGTTCACTCTCCCCAACTTGAGTGTCTTTTGATCATCCGTTAATGTTCATCCTTGGTTCAGTCGTTTTGTTCTTTCCGGTATGATTGGTAAGCCTTCATTTAATATACATAGCAGCTCATTTATATGCACATTAATCTATGTACATTCATGTTTCTCCTTTCATTTACAAGCTCTGTTATTTGAATATTTATTTACAATTCTGATACAAATGTACAAATGTAATTATAGATATATCAGCAAAATAAACCCCTGAGGTTGCAACGGGGGTTGCAAGCATGCATAATCCCAGGCAGTTCCACACAGCAAGCAAGGAGTGAAGATGTGTTTCTTGATCTCTGCAAGTTAGAGCCACGCCTTGCCTCAGCTGCATAGGCCACCTTACAATAATAATAATGAAAATAATAATAATAATAATAATTATAAAAAATATATATAATAATAGTAATAATAACAATTAAAACAAAATAGTAATATTAATAATAATGATAATACAAATTATTATTATTATTATTATTAAAAATAATGATTACAAGAAGAGGAATCAATAATCATTAAGAGGCCTACAAAGAGGAATTATGATGATGTTGATATCTTAAATAATGCGGATATCCCAAAACATATGCACTCACGTATTTCTTTCATGTATTTCATTTGGAAATTTTAGATCAGGTAGTGC